>CAUYQV010090462.1:0-45303 GCA_963574575.1 Galagoides demidoff
GCCCTACTCCTTTGAGCCACAGGCACCACCCCACAATCTTGATATTATCTGCAGTTATGTTCCCTTTTTGTCAAGTTCTTACTATTACTTTTTACCCTTTCTTTCCTTTCCATAAACAATCTTGCCAGATATATGTTCATATTGTGAACCTTTAAAAAAAAAAAAAAACTTTTGGATTTTGATTTTCTTTTAGGTGTCTTTGTTTTCAACTTCATTAACTTTTGTCATCTTTTTTATGCCCTCTTATTCTTTGGCTGTGTTGTTATAATGTCTTTCTTTTCTAGTGTACCATGTTTAATGCTTAGCTCATTGATTTTAGCATCTCTTTCTTACACTCAGATATAAGCAAATCAAATCATAAATTATCTTCTCAACTTAGTATTATTGTCTCTGCCTCATGTATTTTAATTGCTTTTCCTTACTTTTCAGTGGTGGGTGTTTTGTTGTTTTCTTTTTTGGTATTTACATATACTACCATCTTTAAACATAAAGAGTTACTATTAATTTTCTTTATTTTTCATTTTCAAAACTATGAGGATTTGAGTCAATCCTTTTTGTACTAAACTCTGCCTTCATTTTAACATGGTCAGAGAACTTAGTAGTTTATTAAAATACATTCAAACTTACCATTCACTTAGTATTTGATCAGATTGAGTTAAATGCTTCATGGCTGCTTGAAAATAATTTATATTTTCTATATGGTACATTCAAGTTTTATATGAATAAAATCATTCATCTTTTTTTGCATTTTTTTACATATTTCATACTTTATATTTTTTTGTTTGATTAACTGGTCATAACTAAGAAAGTTACATGACAGCTATGTTAACCAGTTTGATGGAAGTGTCTTGGATTGTGTGTGAAAACACCACACTGTACCCCTGAAGTGCATCAATGTACACAGTTACCATTCAATAAAAATAATAATAATAATAAAAAAAATCAGTATGGCTGCTTTTCATGTATGCTCTACATTCAGGAATACGGAGCATATACTTACTGCCTGGTGCTGAAGATTTTACCAGAAACCAGATTTTACTTGACTTTATTAAAAAAATGAAATCAAGCAAAATCATAGTGAAAGAGGATTATGTCACAAAGAAGAGTATGCAGATGCCAGGCAGACTTGAATGGAAAATCTTTCATGAGGGGGGAAACCGTCTTACAATAAGAAAAGCATGTAGGAAAGACCCAGAAGAGCTCAGTGTTAGTTAATAGACTGACAGGATGGAGGGACTGCATTATGAAGGACCAGCCTATGGATGTTTTATTTTATTCTGACTACAATGAAAGCAAATAAAGAGTTTTGAAGCCCTGAGTAATTATTGATAAAATTGATGTTTTCAAAGGGGTAGCAGGCCTGCAGGGTGGACTAAGAGTCTTTAAGAATTGATTGGATTTGTCCAAGCACAGGACCTAGTAAACGCCTTAAGAAGCTTTTATCCAATATACAAATAATTTATCCAACATAAAAATTCTTATATAGTAGGTACTATGATCAAAGGGCCTCAATGGGAATATACTGGTGAAAAAATACATTTGTTTTCCACTGCCTTTTTCTATCACTTTCTCATGCTACATACACATATGTAAGTAGATAATATAATGCCTAGCAATGGCAACTGATTGGAAGAGTGACTGGGAGTGCTGTTTTCATTAAGGTTATTTTCAGTTAGGCTGTTAGCAAAAGCTTCAGGTCCCAGTTGAGCAGACACCTGAAGGAAACAAGAAAATGAGGTATGGACACATCCAGGGTACAGGTAATCCAAAGAGAAGCAGCAGCAAAGGCAAAGAGCAGCAGTAAGGCAGTAACAAAGGAATGAGTTGAGAATTGCTTTCACCAGTGTGTTACCAGAGATGGATGGAATGAAGACGCAGAACAATACAGGCCGTTAGACAAACTGTGATGTGACGGAAACTCAGTTTTAATGATGTCTCTTAGGATATGATTCCAAAACCGAGTGAATTCACGTGCCTGCCTGCACCTGTGAGGGTTACCACAACAAAGTCCCACAGACACTGGTGGCTTACACAAGACAGATTTATTTCCTCGCAGGTCTAGGGGGTAGATTTCTGAGTACAGGAGATCAACAGGCTCATTTCTTCTGCAGCGTCTCGCCTTGGCTTGGCTTACCTTCTAAAGTGCTCATCCCTTAACAGGGTCATCTTAGCAGATTGGTAAACTGAATTAGAATGATACGAGGGTAATGAGAAAGGATTTTTATGGGAGGGAAGTCCCATGAGGAAAATATAAAAAGTGATGGAACAAAGTATATTTTGACTAGAAAATTTTTGCAAGGTGCAGTCTGGTGCAAATCGTCCGAGGAAGTGGCAAAAAGTAAAACAGAAAATACAGGAAAAATATACTCAGGCAAGATCATGACTGGCTAAGAGGTCTGGACTTTATTATGTATACCAAGGAGAATTACTTAAGGTTTATGAGCAAGAAGGTGCTATGATCAGAAGCGTTCTTCAGGTCAATTAATCTGTCAGAAATATGTAGTTTATGATCAGGTGCTAAAACATAAATCTCATTAGCACTTCTAGATACACCAAGGGCTTAGATAAATTCTTGTTTCGCTCTGTAATGAAGGGGAATTTGTCATAAGTTAGTGTTTTTGCCCTGACCCTGTGAAGGGCATCTTTATATCTCTCCCACAGACTAGCCTTTGTTTCTGCTGTCACAAATAAAAAGAGGATTACTATTCATTATGCTTGATTTCATGGGATTTTGTATTGTTCTGCTTTTATAGATGAAATCAGTAGGTAGTAAATAACTAAATGTAGCATAGTAAAAACGATTAAATAGAAGCATTCACCACATATGCTGCCGTTTATGATTGTATAAACACACACAGGTACATATGATAGTATTAGGGGTTTGTTCACGTTATTCTCAATACACACGGAGAAAAGCTTCCAAAGCTCCCCTTTTCTTGTTTCCAGAACTTAATGTAATGGTGCCCATATTATGTGATGTCAACACTTTAGTCAACATCTAATATAGTGATTAAACTTATACACATTTTACTTTTATAAATGGTATATAAATGTAATGTGTATCTGTCTCTCTCTCTCTCTCTCCCCCCCCCTTTTCTCTCTCTCTCTTCTTTTCTTTATACTTTACAGATACTATCCATCTCCGGGTTCTGGAATCCTCTCCGGTTGGCACAGCCATCGGAAGTGTAAAAGCAACTGATGCTGATACAGGGAAAAACGCCGAAGTAGAATACCGAATCATTGATGGTGATGGAACTGACATGTTTGACATCATCACCGAGAAGGACACACAAGAAGGCATCATCACGGTGAAAAAGGTGCACAGCGTCCGTGCCAGTAACATCGTGTGTCTCAAGAGCAGAGATGTCCTTATATACTGTCCACTCGTGCATTATCTATTCAGAAATATCACTATCATGTTCAAAAATGTCATTGGTAAATAAATAAAAAGGACCTAAGCACTTTATCACTATTTTTGTCACATCAAAGGTGAAATCTCAAGATTTTTACAAAATTTAAAAGGCAAGTTAGTATATGTGTGATTATGTCACTGAGTTATGTTAATAAAACATTGCTTACTTAAAAATAGAGTTAATAGCTAATGGTGGCAATAAGTCATCACAGTACATAAAAAGTTTGAGCTATCTATCCAGATGTAGGAATCAATAATTAGAGTTACTAATAAAACAGATGCATAGATTGGAAATAATGCAATTGTTCACATTTTCCCTTCTGCTACATAAATTGAATATTTTCTGATATCACTTATGCTCAGTGATACAATTTAAAGGTAACTAGTTATTTACTGTAGAGTCAGTTTAGTACTATAATGAGGAAATACAAGTAAGGCACATTAAAATGTAGGGTCTAATGAATGTCATATACAAAGTAATCACTGAGGTGTTGGTCAATAATAAAACTTTGCTGAGATTCTTTTTTTTTTTTTGCAAAGCACGTGGCACACAACCGTTATTAAATAGACATTGACTGCCAGAGGGCAAAGCAGCCGTCTTGTTTTTCATGACCAGGTAGCAGGTAGCAACAGTAATGCAAATAGAATTTGCTGTTTCTCAGGATAAAAAAGAAGATTGAGGGAATCAGAGCCAACGATGTCTTTTATCTGTTAACAAAACGTTTTAAAGGAGGTGAGAGGTGAGGTACTTGATTTTACACTTGTGAAAGTTAAACTGTATCAAGTACCTCACCTTTTGTTTGTAACATAACCGAATTACCACATTACTATGAAAAGTTTTCTCTGTTATCATATAAGGTTTTTCTGATCTTGAATGTTTCATATAACTGTTGAAAGTTTTATGGTAGTGTTCAGATTTTCAAAGTTTATATCATCCTACAAGCCCCTTATGTCGGAACTATCACAACATAAATTTTGAGAGATAATTGAATTATTTTGCTCAGAAAAATTTAGCTGTAGCCAATACCTCAATCCATGCACATACACAACCCATCAGCTTATTTTTTCTAAATAGTTACCACCTTATAAATATCATCTCAATCTTTCCAAGGTTTAAAATCTCATTTCATATGTTCCAATGTATTACATGCTCAACATATAAAAAATAAAAGCTGAATCTTAAAAAGTAGATAAATATTATATTATTATTTGCATTACTTTTTAATTTATAACTAATTAACAACTTTACAGAACTTAAGCAGGGCTTAAAAATCCTACCGTAACTTGGAGGAAGCATATCATCTAATTTCCCTCACTCTAATATAATGATTTATTTCTTTATTCAGCCACTAGACTATGAGAGCCGAAGACTTTACACTCTGAAAGTTGAAGCGGAAAATACCCACGTGGATCCACGTTTTTATTACCTAGGACCATTTAAGGACACCACAATAGTGAAAATCTCCATAGAAGACGTAGATGAACCTCCTGTTTTTAGCAGATCCTCTTATCTCTTTGAGGTTCATGAAGACATTGAAGTGGGCACAATTATTGGTACTGTTATGGCGAGGGACCCAGATTCTATTTCCAGCCCTATCAGGTAATTATGCCTGAGTTTAAAATGAAACGGAACAGAAGTTAAGTACACATAGAGGGTGTGAAATCATATTGAAAGTATTTAGCACACTGAAAGATACCAGGGTCTCTCCATGAGATGTGCACACACTGGGAGAGCCCAGGGTTTCAGGCGGATTACTGGGTGGCCTGGATAAGCTGCACAGTGTGCTTGCCCTTCAGGCTGAAACCTGGCTTATATGATCTGATTGTGGTCTTACAGTGTTTGCTGCTCTGACCTCTGGTAAAGATCAAGGGCACTATGTCAACTGTGCATTTACAGGGCAACGAAATCACTGTTTTTGTGCTTTCAAGTTATTAAACACTATGTGAGGTTGTGGCAGAGAAGTTTTACAGTGAAAAAGAAGTTGATTAAGAGGCTGTACCATGATTATGTTATTATTGTACAAACTCCCCTATACTCCAGCCCTCAAAGTGGCAAGTTTGTTTTTTTTTTTAACTCTGTTTTTCTTTCCTACTTCAAAACTATCTCAGAAAGATTAGAATCATTTCTATATTTTTTTGCTTTTCCTTTTTATGGCAGCCTAAAAACATATGACATAAGACACATAAAGATGAAAGACACAAAATTTTCATTGTTGTTTCTATTGCTTTTAATAAATACAAATATCTACACACAATATTGACCATCAGAAGGAATGCTGGGCAGCACCTGTGGCTCAAGGAGTAGGGCGCTGGCCCCATATGCTGGAGGTGGCGGGTTCAAACCCAGCCCCGGCCAAAAAAAAAAGGAATGCTGCCTTTAATCTGTTACTCCATCCTGTGTTTGGGATTTCATTTGTTTTCTCAGATCTCAGCAGGCTGATTTTATTTGCCTATCGTTCCACATAAGCCAGTCAAGTGTGAGTTCAGGTGGTTATTCTGCAATTTATGAGCACACTCTACTCTTATCCTATACAGATACATATGCAGGGAACCTCCAATTTCATGTGCGTGGGACTCCAACTAGACTGTTAAAAATTCTGTAGAGTCTTCCATTTCTCAGTCAAGTCAGGTATTTTATAAGTATATATAAATTACTCTTTTATTTATGTAATTTTACAAAGTCACATCCAGCATCATAGGCTGCATCTTGGCAGAGGAAACCTGAGTATGGTCACATGGAGAGTTTCTATCTGCCAGAGTGCCTTTCCCACAAAGGTCTCTTCCCCAATTCACTTATCTCTATCTAAATTGCTGCATTCCTGGGACTTTTTGTCTTGGAAGCTTTTATAGAATCAATGTATGCAATTAATTGGATATAATGCAATTCTCTCTATTAACTAATTGTCAAGCACTTCCTCAGGAGAGATTCTAACTGACTTTAGCAGGGTGTGCTCTATGCTCTAGATTTTTAAAATTAGTTTTTGAAAAAATAAAAAAATTTGATGACAAATTAATATCAACTAGAATTATTAAACTGCGTATCAAGATATATCTTCATACAATAAATTAGATTTGCTTCCTCCTATAGACTGATGGTTATTATATGTCAAAATATATCTTTGAGTATATAATAAAATAAGTTAAAATATTGAGGATACAGGTCTAGGGATCAGGAGGAAAGTATGCATAATTAATGACTTCATTGTTTATTAAGGTTGATATATACTTTGTATTAACTTGATGTAGAATGTGGAAATGAATGTTCTTGGATGTCACTCTTTTGATAGTATATACACACATCTATTCAAAGAAATAAAATAACTTTACTAGTTCAATGTATTATTGGGATGCATCATAAATGCAAATGAAGTCAAATTGTTGTGAAGAATTTAATGCAATAATCAATGAGATTAGCTTAAATGGTGCTATGGAAATGATTTTAAAGGGGGAAATGAAAGTTAATACACATAATTTGACAGTAGAGAGTAGCAGAACATGATTATACTTTCAATTGTATTGGAAAGCAGAGGTGTGATGTCTGTGTATCTTTTAGGTAATGTCACATAATCTCTAAATTCTGTCATTATTTCTTTGAATAACAAGAAATAATTAAGAAAGAACACACATGAAGTGGATTTGTAAATGTCAGGGATGCATGGTTGGTTTATTTGCTTATTGCAACTTTCTCTCATATTACCACAGAAATAAAGGAGCCAATTATTTGCTAAAATGCCAAAGAATTCAGTCATTCTTACTTTCATTTAACAAATATTTGCCGATCACCATATCAGATATCAAGGTGTTTCTCGAGTAGTTTATCCATTAGAGAAGAAGATTCAGTATGAGAATTAAATAATATTCATTGAGTAGCTACCATCATAAAGTGCTTGGAATTTTCATGTCCTATTTTCTGTTTGAAATGTGAGAGGAAATGAATACAATATGGCAAATATAAGCGTGGATGGTACAAGATGCTTTACGACAGAGGGAAACAATGAACTTCTTTAGATAACTATGAGAGACTACAAGGAGGAGGTGAACTTTGTGTTGTGTCTTTCAATAGTAAAATAATTTTGTCAGCTTGTGATGAAATTTGAGAACTATTTTACAGGTAGGGATACAAGTATTTGCTTTATTTGTGAATGATAAAAACTACAAATGCTTTATTTGTAGTTTGGTAAAGGTAATGAGATTTATTTCAACTTCATCAGTGACATTGATAAACCTAGTGTTTACCTTTAGAATGACATTCAACACTGCCCTTACCATCAGTTTGCATTATAGTTTATTGTTATTTAAAAATACATATAGAATTTATTTGATACAGATATATGAAACTCATGCCCCCAAATTTTCTATTTTTAAAAGATTATGAGTGAAAAGTTATACATTGTTTAATGATACATGTGATTAAGAAACCGATGTGACCATGAAGCCCATAATAACTTCACGGTGTTTAGCAGGCTTCACCTACACCAATGAAACTAAAGTCTACAGTTTTCTCACCAATGACAACAAGAAACAAACAAACAAACAAAACAAACAGCTTTTGGGAATGATCTTGTGCAATACAGCCTTACTGTTTTTCTTCAGTACAATCCTCAAAGCCACAAACTGGGTAATGCTATCACCTGTGGTCAAATACATTGAAGTCAGTGAATGTTCAGGGCAATAGATAATTATTTTAATAACACAAACATTCTGAAGACTAACATCTTACTGCACAACAATGTGCCAATTGATGCTTTGGGGAATGAGTATGTGTGATGCTGATAAATCAATTAAATAATCTATATTTTAGTTCAGTGCTGTCTTCTTTCCTGCAATTATCAGTGATACATGTTTGTGTGTGTGAGTTTGCTCAGCACATTTCACCAATTTCTTCTTCAAAATGTTAATAATACTTCCATGTATTTTTCTCTACCCTGTACATTCAGATTTTCCTTGGATCGGCATACTGACCTTGACAGGATCTTTAACATACATTCTGGAAATGGATCACTTTACACATCAAAACCTCTTGACCGTGAACTATCTCAATGGCACAATCTTACTGTTATAGCTGCTGAAATCAGTAAGATGAATTTCATGTATATAACACATATTTATGTATTTATATATTGCATTTTCTTCATTAATATATCTCAACGTATATTCACAGGTTTTAACTTACGTTAAAATGATTTGTTCTCACTGCACACTTGAATGGTAATTTTAATCAAAGTTTTTAAAAGACTTTTCAGCACTGACAATGTTTTTTCATTATTTCCTGTGTCTATAGGTATTGCAGAAGAAACAAAATTTTACCTGTTTCTACTACAGGTTTTTGGCTGGGTAATAATTAAATTGGCATTAAAGAGATTAAAGGGAGACATGCACACCCATTTATTTAATTTAAATTTTACACGGCACAGGAGCCCAAATAAGGAAATGAAGACCAAAGATCTGCTTTTACCCAGGATGAATAAAGAGAGGCAATTGTGGAAAAGTATTTATAGGTGGAGGGTAAATAGAGAAAATATTTATTTAAATGAGGTCTGTTTGTATAGAATTTTCTCTGCTTCAATTTCCCATCTTTGCTGATAAGAATGTTCCTTTTGTTCTATTATTTTTCCTTGGCATAGGAAGGATATCTTCCATATGAGGATTTTATCTCTTTTTTTCAGGAAGAAAAAGGGTCAGAGAACCCTTCATGTACCTGCTGCTTTTTTTCTAGATTGCCTTTAGCTCAAAATAATCCTTTTACCAAAGGGATGCAATTTGGGGTCACATATTTTATCACCAGCATCCATAAATCTACATTTAATGTTAACTAATAAAAATGTGCTAGAATTATGAACTAAACGTGTTATTTGAGAAAAATTAAAAGTATTAAATTTGTTGCATGGAAACTATGAATTATGATTTATGCTGAATTCTGGAGGCATATCAAACCATCTCATCTTAACAAGAAACATATAGATAGACACTATTCTCTTTTACAGATGAAGTGGCCAAAGTATATCTCAGGAATCATAGTTAACATTAATTATATGTGCCAAGTATCATTCTAAAATTTTTAAAGTTATTTTCTCCTGATAATATTATTATTATTTGCACTTAACAGAGAGGTAGTAAGGTTCTGAAGATTTAAGTAATGAAATAGAGAATAGCAAAACTGGGATTTGATATGATTCATTTAGAGTCAATACTTAATTCGATTCTGAATTTATAACATTAATCCAACTAGAAATGGGCAGAACCTAGGTTCAAAACCATGTCTGCCTTGCCCATACATAGTAGTAGCTACATAATCAGTGGAGTTTGTTGGAAAATGAAAATGTCAGGTAGCATGTAAATAAAAGATAAGATATTTCAGATGGCAACAGAAGAGCCTTACACAAGGCTGGGACCTTCTAAGAGTGAAGCTCTGTGCACCTGCTCAGTTCACATGCCCCAGCATCAGCCTGGCTGCGCACACACCTGCAAACCTGTTCATGCCTTATGCTCTAGTCCTGTACATAGACTAGAGCAAGTCCAGAATGGTTCTACAAAGTAGCATTAAGTAGGGAAGGAATCATGGTGAGAAGCTAAATCCACAAATTCCAGATCTGAAATACTAAGCTGAATCCACAAACACTTACCAAGGTCAAGTTATTTGAAGTAATCTTTAAAGGTTTTCGAAGGCAAAGCATTGAGGCTGAATCACCAAGTGTCTCAAAAGGACGGAACTAGGTTAGGCAGATCATCAACAATGCATTCAAAGTCTGAGATAAAGTAATAGATTTAGCTATTTTTTCCTGAAATCTGCCTCTGAATACAGATTAAACCCAAATAATCCATTTTTCCCCATAGTGAGATATAAATGGCTGTGCCTTTTAAGGCTAACTAAAGTTGTTTGAGTTTTTCTTTTAAGGAAAGATTTTATTTCTATGTCTGTATCCATATCTCCATAGTCAGATGCATCCAACATGAGCCAATCTGGTCATTTCAGAACCATGATTATGCTCCCTGCTTGATTCGAGGTCCTCATTCAAGCCCAGTGAGCTAGGAATGCATTTTCCATTTCAGATACTTTGAGAAATTTAACTTCTAAAGCTAGTTGAAGTAATTACGATTCTGTAAAAAGCTAAGCCAATTACTTCTTTTTAAGATCTAAACCTATTTTGGGTCCTTAAATGAAATCAATCTCTGGAGAAACTACTGAAAATGCCTACCTGCCAAACTACAAGCAGTCAGGGGCCCATTATGCTGTTCTGGGTATTAAATGCAAAGAAGATGAGAGGGAAACAGGATGCAGAGAACTGTTACTCCGAGTCTTTAAACACTGGTTTGATGGTGTATTATACACCAAGCCCTGAGCAAAGTACCATATAAGTGTCCTGCTCACCAACATGTGCCCAGGCCTTGCCTCTACCCATTCATTCTATACTCTATAGCAATATAGCACATCAAATGGCTCTCGGTAATTATTTAGTGCATTATACCATAGAGTAACTTTTCTTTTTCTTAAAAAAAAAAAGAAGAAGAAAAAGAAAGAAAGAAAATATTTCACAGTGCCATGTGTGGCACAGAAACAGCTAAAATTAAGGTCACAACCAATGAATTAATAATAACCTTGGGATTTTAGAACACATTTGTTATAGACACCAGAGTTCCCTTCACCATCCCTGAAAACTGAACTATAATCATTGCAACATATTCTGAGAACAGTGGAGCAAAGTTTATGACTAAAGGACTCCATTATCTATTCCTATTCCTTATTAGGGGAAATCCTTACCTGAAACAGGTAAAA
Organism: Galagoides demidoff; assembly: GCA_963574575.1. Classification (NCBI taxonomy): domain Eukaryota; kingdom Metazoa; phylum Chordata; class Mammalia; order Primates; family Galagidae; genus Galagoides; species Galagoides demidoff. The sequence continues at coordinate 11,187 of CAUYQV010090462.1, forward strand.
AAAAAAAAAAAAAAAAGTTGCCTCTTTCTAAAGGCAGGGATTTCTATATAATGATTTAAATTTTCTGTATTTGGTGGTATGAAAAAGCCTATGGGTGCAAAAGCATGCTTCACCTTAGGCCATACATTTTAAGATCCTTTATTACTAATACATTCTTGCTACAGTAGTTTCCCTGAAGGACTCTGATGGAGATTCAGGTGGTAAATACATGCTTCCTGCTATTCTGTGAGATTCCTCCTCGGGATGCTTTATACTTTTATTTATACATAAACTGCAGCATCTGCCAGCAACAAGATTAGGGTAGGCACTGTTTTTTGAATAGTTGACTCCAGGCCTGGTGCTTTACAAAGCACATTCATCCCTGTGGATTTAGCTTTTGATCTGAAGAGCCTTGAGTTATTTGTAAAGAGGCTGGAGAATCTCCATATTGTGTTAGGGAGGGGGCTGACAATGCAATTTTCTTAGAGATAAAACTTTTCTCTCTTTTGGCTTCTGTGGCATAGTTAGAACGTGTATTGCTACCAACAGGAATTATTTTTATGTCAAGGCTTTCTATTGAAAGTAAATATTTTGTGTAGGTCCACTCACTACATCAGTAGGTTAACAAGCACAGCTAGAATATATGGGAAAAGCACGCCTTCACACTCTTCTCCATCGCCGTAAGCAGCGAGGGATACAAGGTCCATTTGTAGGTGACCATCAGTCAGGCCTCTGGGTATCAGCAAATAGTTTAAGGAGGTAGAAAAATAATGGGGCAGCATTTTTCTGCTTTTTTCCTGTCCTCTTCATTTCCCAAAGGCACCCCTCTTCAGACTCATGAACTACAGGAAAGCTACTGAACACATTTTTATTGTGTGGCAGGAAAGAGCATAAGCTCTTCAGTGACATGAGTGAATGGAGAAGATAAAAAGAGTGATATTGAAGATGATAGTGATGATAGGAGTTCACCATTACTGAGCACTAATCATCAAACTGAAATTTTCAAAGAACTTTTATGCATTAGCTTATAATTTCTCAAATAATTCTATGATACATATTAGAGGATCTACTTTTATTTGTATTGAGTAAACTGAATCATTGGAGAGGTAAATTGGCCACAGGGACACAGTGAATGAATGGTGGAATTGAGAATCAAAACAGTTCAGCACGGCGGTGCCTATAGCTCAGTGAGTAGGGCGCTGCTGAATATACGGAGGGTGGGGGGGTTCGAACCTGGCCCCAGCCAAATTGCAAAAAAAAATAGCCAGGCATTGTGGTGGGCGCCTGTAGTCCCAGCTACTCAGGAGGCTGAGGAAAGCAAATTGGCTAAGCCCAAGAGCTGGAAGTTGCTGTGAACTGTGACACCACAGCACTCTACCAAGGGTGACAAAGCGAGAGACATCATCTCTAATAAAAAAAAAAAAAAACAGCTCAGCTTGACTCTAGGGCCTGAACTCTTAAATACCTGATGCTCTAGCATGTGGACAACAATGTATGAGCCAATGTGACATTAAACCTGACACCTGGATGAATCTATGTGGGTTAAGAAGACTGAAGTAAGTTAAAAGGAGTCTTAAAGAAAGAGGATGCGTCTTAAATGACCTCTTGGAGAAAGGAAGGAAAGGTTAACAGGCTTCAGATGGTTTTAGAAATCTGTCTTCCTTTAAACTATGTTAGCCTTGTAAATATATCCCAGATGAATAATCAATTCTTTTTTTTTAATTAATTTTTTTTTTTATTTTTGCTTTCAATTTCAGCTGGCTTTCAGGTATCATACTTTGAAGTTTGTTTGATTTTTTTTTTCTTTCTTTTTTCGTTTGGCAATTCTCTTGCGTTTTGCCTCCCAAGTAGCTGGGATTACAGGCACCCGCCACAACGCCCGATCTTTGTTTGTTTGTTTGTTTGTAGAGACAGGGTCTCACTCTGGCTTACTCCAGCTCATGCTGGTCTTCTACTGGTCTTGAACTCAGCTGAGCTCAGGTGATCCATCAGCCTTGGCCTCCCACAGTGCTAGGACAACAGGCGTGAGCCACCACGCCAGGCCTGAATAATCAATTCTTACATAGTATTTTTTAAAAGTGCTAATTTCATTATTTATTAACAGTGCTATTAGGTAGAAAGAACAAGACCAGGTATTAATTCTTCTGGGTAGTGATGTACTCTCTAAAACATATTGTATGTGACAATATATTTTACTTTTGTAAATGGAAATTATTTAGATAGACTTAAAAAGTCCATATAAACTTTACAAGAGTAAATGACATTACCCATAACCCAAGCTGGTAGAGACTATTTAATCCAATTGCTCCCGTCCCTCAGCTCATCTACCACTGTTTTGTTTTCAGCTAATTATCTCCTTTCTCCTCTAAGATTGCCCTTCAGCTTCACTTTGTTGAAGTTCACACAAAAGTTTAACTTTATTCAAGACTGAGAAATTGGTGTCATAAACACTGATGAAGATAACTCGAATTTGAAATGTAAACTCACTTTCAGATCTTACTCAGTGCCTAGAAAAATCCATAATGAAGACAGAGCAATTAAACCATACATGGCTTGTTATTCAAAGCTTAGCAAAATAAAGAGGCATTTATGTCTTTAAATATCATTTACAAATCAAAACAATTTGAAAATTCACCTTTTTATGTGAAAATTTGATGCTCAAATTTTAGCTTTTGTAACAAAAAATACATAACTAATGTGTCCTTCATTATCCATGAGTTAATTTGGGAACAATAAATTATTACACAAAATCAGGCTGGATTACTGAAATAGTACCCATAAAGACTATATGAAATAATAAAAGAACATTTATATTGCATTGTAAATTTTCTACCCAATTGTAAAATATGTAGCAAAAGTTTAAAATTTTCAAAAGAACATTTGAAATTAGCCATTGGAACAGATTTTAATGTAAAAGTAGTTGAGGGTAGGTATGTTTTATTATTCAACTACGACTTAGGAACTAGTAGCATTAGTTACTAATTTATTTAAATCTAGTTCTTCATCCAAAAAAACAGGTAAAGATTAAATGATATGATAATGAATAATAAGAATTTAATAAATACTTGTTTCCTTCAATATTTGAACAGTAAGGACACAAATAGAATACGAATCCAATTATATTGGCTTGTGGTCCTAACTTGATTCTCCAAAATAATAATAGTACTCTTGTGTCCAGTAATAACTGAATTCATGGCTACTTAATTAGGCTCTGCAGTCATTTTCTTTATTGCATTTGCTCATTATGTTAGTAGAATGAGTGCAACGCTTATTTGTATGTGAGCACTTAATAGCCACAAGATGCCTATATAAATTAAATCTAATGCACAAATGTGTCTTCCTAAACAAAATTCTCCTTCTCCTTTTCTAGACAATCCCAAAGAGACTACTCGTGTGGCTGTTTTTGTGAGAATCTTAGATGTTAATGACAATGCCCCACAATTTGCTGTGTTCTATGACACTTTTGTATGTGAAAATGCCAGACCAGGACAGGTGAGTACCTCCAGGGTTGAATACAAGGGAAGATGTTAGCTAAGGGTGAAGTATTTTTTTCACAAACTTGAGAGAAATGAATTATCAGAGAGACAGAAGCACTGATACATAGTCTCACTAATAAAACTTAAAAAAAAAAAAACTATCACGAGAAAAATAGTTAAAGTAGTTTAAAAATAAACATAAAGGAAGGCCTCTGACGGATGTTGTTAAAAATGAAAAGATTTTAAACAGCAGTATACCAGGTTTTGTATTTTCTTTGTGAAAGTTCTAATGTGAAGAGAAGATTTTATGATTGCCACAGAAATGGAGGTCTAAGAAACAATAATGTTTACAATTTTCCAAAATATAAACAAACTCCTAAAATTACTACTGTACCATTAAATAAATATTGATGACTGCTAGAGAGATGGAAAATGAAAGTTGGGGAAAATCCAGAGCCGTATATATGGAAGCAGCAGAACAGCTAATCAATATTCTGATGTATGCAAATGTGATCTTGAAGCTGGGCAGCAGAACTGGCTCCCTTGCCTTGTACATTGCCTTTCATCATTACAGCACACACAAAGTGCTTAATGACTTGGTTTTAGCCCTTTGAAACATTTTCTTACATCAGCTTTGTTTATAATTCTTTAAGTCGTTTCCTCAGTGGACTCATTTTGTTGATTGAAAAGCCCCAGTGTATATGGCTGAAAGAAATGCTCTTAATTGGTTTGAGTGCTATCTTCACAGAAGGAAGCTGCATGTTATAAATAATAATTGGGAATCAGATGTGTTTTATTAAAGAAAGAGGAGCCATCAGAAAGTTGTATTGTGTTTTGACATAATTTGATGCTCTTTATAAACATCAATGTCATTGTTACATTTTTATGCAAATTATATTGTGGAATAACTCAAATTCGTCCTTTTGAAGATTCTAACAGGAATTCAATAGCCTGTCTATTGTTTGAAAATGGTAAAATTGCTGCAATTGGATTCATTTTTTTTTTACTTAAAAATGTTATGGAAATGTTTAATTTGGAATATTTAAATGACTTAGCTGCTTCCCACTTGCTTCTTAATGAAACAGTGCACACCCCAAAAATACCATTCCAAATAGTCCCGTGCTTGGCAGGCTCAGCATGATATAAGCTGAAGTCTTTTCTCTAAGAGATAAATTATCCACTTTGCTACTGCTGCATACACTGCTCTCTTCTTTGGTTATTCTATTTGATTTTCAAAAGATATCTTTTCAGAGCATTTGATTCATTATGAATACTGATTTACAAATGTATTCAAAATACACAAAATAAGGGATTGTGCTTGTTTATTTTCCTTTTGCTTATTTTCTTTGTAACTAGAGCTGGCTCAGTAACTTATTCACACTTTTTTGGACATTTATAAAATAGTTGGCACAGTAAAGGAAAATAATCAAATAAAATGTGACTTTTATGAATTATGTGTTAGCCTTTCTTGACCAATTTGATGGGAAGAACATGGTAAATCATTTTTGTTGAGTTGCCTGCATGTGCAATAACCTCAAATACTAGTTATTTTTAATAAGACCAGTTTGTTAGATGCCACTTTGATCTCAGAGGCTGAAAAAAAATGCCTGGTTTAATGGAAACCGTTAAAATATATTAAATGATGGAAATCTAGGTTATGGCATTCCAGCAATCAGACTCAAAGTGGTTATCTGAGAAAGTTGTTCTTCACTGAGCCTTTTTAAAAATTCATTTCTTAATTTGGTATCTCCTCCTAGGAAGGTAGGAGCATGTTTGATCTACCGAGTGTGCTTTAGTAATTTATTTTTTGTTTATTTTTTTTTGAGACATAATCTCACTTTGTTGCCCTCTGTAGAGTGAGGTGATGTCACAACTCACAACAACATCAAACTCTTAGGTTCATGGGATCCTCTTGCTGGAGTCTCCCAAGTAGCTGGTGCTACAGGCACCCAGCACAACATTTGGCCGCTTTTTAGAGATAGGGTCTTATTCTTGTTACAGAATGGTCTCAAACTCCTGAGCTCAGGCATTCCACTTGCCTCAGCCTCCCAAAGTGCTAGGAGTATAGACGTGAGCCCCCATGCCCAGCCTGCTTTAGTTATTTATAGAGTGTTTTAACTCACTCAATACTCTTCTAAACTAAGTGATCTTTAAGAGTAGCACTTAGAACAACATGGGAAATAATTCCATTTATCTGGTGTGTGGGGGAAATTAAGAGGCTGAAATAAATGAATTGCCATCCTTCCTCCTTCCTTTTTTCTGTTCCCTGCTCCTACCTATTCCCTGATCTAAAGGTAGAAGACTTTCCTTATTGGAAAAGATATAATTTGAAGCTGAAGTATTACTGATAGTCCCTCTTGACTTGAACTAGGCTATTTGACTTTTCACATTTTCCGTCTCAGAGAGAGAAAGAGAGAGAGTTAAGGAACCTCAAAAGAAGAGGGGAGAGAGGACAACCTTTTTTTCCCCATTTTTCCTAATTCACACCTACTTCTTCAGGCAACAAAATATATTTTAATATATTTTTTAATATCTATGTAAAGGAAATAACATTTTAATTGCAAAGATTTTCCAAGAAGTCTCCCCAAGGAGGGATGGTGCTTATAGTTACTTGTTCACAGTATCTATGTAACCAACTTATCAAACCAAATATCAACTAATAACAAATATCGAAACAAATAGCAACTAAGCTTTTGTCAAATAAAAAGTATCTCATTACATATCTTCCATAGAACAATGTTTATTATTTCCCTAACAAATGAAAAGTGTGCATGTTATTAGAGAAAAAGTAGTTTTTCTTCATAAATTTTAATCCTTTGTTTCTGTAGGCTTTCTACAGAAAAAAAAAAAAACTAAATGTATTAAAACTTAATAACCAGGCCAGGTGCAGTGGCTCACTCCTATAATCCTAGCACTCTGGGAGGCCGAAGCTGGTAGATTGCCTGAGCTCACTATTTGAGACCAGCCTGATCAAGGATGAGACCCTCTCTCTAAAAGTAGCCAGGCATTGTGGTGGGCACCCCAGATACTTAGGAGGCTGAGACAAGAGAATCATTTGAGCCCAAGAGTTTGAGATTGCTGTAAGCTATGATGTCAAAGCACTCTACTGAGGGTGACAAAGTGAGACTCTGTCTTAAAAAACAAACAAACAAAAAAAAAAAAACCCTAATGACCAGATATTCTATATTGTGTCTCTCTAATAGAGATACTCCATTATAAAGTTAAGTTATCTTAAAATTCATTCATTATTCTTCACTCTATTATATTACATGGTATGATCATTCAAACACCCCTCAAGTTAATTTAAGGTAATTTTATAATAGCCCAGTGAAAATAAAAATCAGTTACATTATTGCTCTTCTCTACATGTCCAAAATGAATACTGTGTATCATTACTTTTTGTTTCTATGTTTCCTAATGTGACAATCTCTTTTATTGGAAATGGATCAAACTGAGTTTGTCTCCAAAAGGAGCAAAATAGTGGTGCTCACAGAGAGCCAGGAAAAATAGTTTTTATCTATTCTTTTTTTCCAAAATCTGATTCCTATCACAAGTCTTGATGGCACATTTGCTAAAATAAAAGCACCGTGATTTTGGAATGCATGCTTAGAAATGGAAAGGAAGACTAGACTGAGATGGAAATTCTAGACATGAAGAAGTTGGACACTAGAAGTCAATTTATGGTGGTAGAGGAAGAAAAATGATCTTGTAAAGGGAGTAAGGGCTCGATCTGCAATAGACAAGTCTTGGGTCATAACAATATAATACGATCTAGATTCTGCAACATGTGATTCTCCTTTGTATCATCAACATGCGTTTAACTTCTTTTTAATTTTCAATAAAAGCATGTAAATTGATCACCCGTCTTCAAATCAGTAGAGCTGCAATCTTTGATTAAAATATATATTTTGTTGATATTTATGAAATCTTGGTAATTTCTTACATGTAAAGATGTAGCCATTTGTTTTAAGAAATGTATAATGTGGAACCATAAAAGCAAGTTGAGTTTGTAAATTAATTTTGAGACAAAATACACAGGTGAAAATGTCAATTTGTTTAGAGATACTATAGTTTTTATTTTAAAAGATCCTTCGCTCATCTACATTTCAATCATTTTGTGTGTCTGTGTGTGAACATTAATGTATTAAACTTAATGCTTAAGAATTTCCACTAGTGTATGATCTTTCTAGATGTTCTTCCATTCATGTCCTTTTCCTCTTCAATATATTTTTTATAAATCATTATTTAACAAAGAAATCCTATAGAGTCTACTTGACAGGCAAGAAATCCATCAACAAGTGAAGTAAAACTTAACTGGGATTACTTAACATTATTTTGACCTTTTGGGTTTAATTCATTCATATAGTAATATCCTTTTTCAGGTTTTCATAATTCTTGTCTGTATTTAATCTTAAATTACAATTAAATTCAGTCCAGTGGTTACTTTGCTGTACTTTAAACATGTTTTGGTATTTTAAAATGATTTTAAGTTTTAAATTATTCTTGCTGCTTGTTTCCACACAATAAACACATATCTTAGTCTGGTCTAATTATATTTCTTGTATCATTTTGAAATAAATGGTTGGAGTTGTAATTAAGCAGTCTAGTACCTCAAATTTATCACAATTATATTTTTGAAATTCAACATAGATGCAAGTGCAAACGAACTGAACTGTTACTGCTAAAGTAGATAATAATGTAAGACTTTCTTCTAAAAAGTAATATATAATATTACTTGAAAAATCTCTACGTGTCTTGAATATTTTTCATTTTATTTTTAGGAAAGAGCAAAGCCATAGTCACAATAAAAGTTTTTCTGACATTAGACAGACTCCACTAGATAGATCAATATGTACATAGATATGAAATAACTTACCCATTCAAGTACTATTTGCAAATCAATAAAAGTCCCTAAAAATATAAAATATTTTCATTACCATTTTGAAGAAAAGGGTAATATCCAAAATAGAGATGAGAGAGAGAAAGGGAGAGAGAGAGATTATTACAATCAAAGTAATAAGAAAAAACACAAATTAACTCAGATTAAACATACATGCAATGAGGAGCCAAATCAATTACATGCTTAAAAAACTTTAGACAAAATGAAGATGTTAAAAAATTACATATTCTAAGAAAATTATACCCATAGATGTTTGATGATGACGTATTTTTTCTCTTTTCTACAGCTTATACAGACTATAAGTGCTGTAGACAAAGATGACCCTTTAGGTGGGCAGAAGTTTTTCTTCAGTTTAGCTGCCGTCAATCCAAACTTCACTGTACAAGATAACGAAGGTAAATTTTAAAACTTGTTCATTATGATTTAAGATGATACCAGGAAATGTCCTCTAAAATAACTATTACAATATAGACGCTGTAACAGTTTCTTGATCTGAGTTATAAAATTATGTTTTAATCAGAAATATAATGATGTATTATTGTAGTGTCTTTCACAACGTTTATTTTATGCTGTTCTATTTAAAAAAAAACACATGAAAGAGATCTCTATGGATGCTGAAAAAACATTGAGACTGAAATATTAAAAAGGCTGGAAATAGTCACTGGCTACAACAATAACAACAAATCAGCCCTGTTGGTAATGAATGAATGACTCAGTGAGACTCTTAGGCAAACTTTGATGAGATTTAGCTGCGGCAGATTCACCAAAGCTACCTGGGCACCGAATAAGAGTAAGAAGAATGAGAAGTAACCTCACAGGACTAAATACAAAGGCATTGTTTCAATGGCAAAAATTATGACCGCTGAAGGTTTTTGACTTTATTATCGATTTAAACAAATATAAGAATACTTAACATTTACCCAACCTCATTTTTCTTCATGAATATTAATGTGTGTTCTCCGTGCGTGTGAGCACACACACACACAGGCATCTGGAAATGGAAAAGCATTTATGATCTTTGGTACGCCAGAAGGTTTTCTGAAAACTGAAAAACAGCATCTTATCATCTATGGGGTCTTGGTAAATGATTCACTTATAAAAACAATAACTGTTTTGAAAACAATATCGAGGAATTATGTGAAAACTTAATAAACAATCCATAGTATTAGATTTCTCAAATTAATTTATGTCATCTACCTAGTAATTGCATTGTGCGTATTTTATTTAAAAATGTCAGTTTTATATTTTGCATCAACCCTGTATCGTCTACGTCAAACCATGGTTATTAGGTTGAGACAAATTTACCATCCCAAACCATTTTTAATATTTCAAATTTTATTTTAGATAATACTGCCAGAATTTTAACCAGGAAAAATGGATTCAATAGACATGAAATCAGTACTTACCTCTTGCCCGTGGTGATATCAGACAACGATTACCCGATTCAGAGCAGCACGGGGACGCTGACCATCCGGGTGTGCGCTTGCGACAGCCACGGTAACATGCAGTCGTGCAGCGCCGAGGCCCTGCTGCTCCCCGCCGGCCTCAGCACCGGGGCGCTGATCGCCATCCTGCTCTGCATCATCATCCTGCTGGGTAAGAAAGGAACCTTAGAGCAAAGGGAACATTATCTAGATTTCCTACCACGTTAAGTTTTTAAATAAGAAAAGTGGCTATTTAAATACTCCCCCTCAATAGTAACCCTCAATTTGAAGACAAACATGAGCTATGGAGTATTGTTTATATTAACGTATTTTATTTGCTCAGAATATATAAAAATATAAGAATTGTATGGTAGTAGTGATGAGACTTGACTTCTTGGGACCTAGGATTCATTCCGATGTGAATTCAAATATGCAAAAACAACAGTCTGTCTTTCACTCCAGTATATTAAACAAAGGAAAAGGAAAGAACAATGAATGCAACATGGCTTTGTAGGAACTTGGAAACTTGAGATGGGCAGTTGCAATTCTTGCTAGCCAAATGGAGTGTTCTAATGTAATTATGTTCTTTGAAGCTTAGATCTAGTGAACAAGTGGAGGAAGAAGCGTGGAAGGCCAGTGCCCCCACTATTTCCTGCTGACCCGTTCTTGCTCTCCTGAACAACAGGATCTTGGCATTATTTGTTTCCAATCATCTGCCCACCCTCCAATACGGGGGTAGAGGAGGAGCTGAAGGAGTTGGAGGAGAATAGTGGGGTTCTAACCCTCAACTCCAGAAATTGAACATTAGCAGATCTCAATAAGACTAATCCAACAAAGAGTAAAGTTAACTTTTGCTAAAATGCCAATTGAAAAACTTGAATTGACTATGAGGCCCTTCCCACAAGCATCCCTTTACTCAATTACTGCTGGATTTTTGTACTGACAAAATAAACCTAAATAAAATGACTCAACCTTTGTTGCAAGTTTTAAAATAATGCTGACAAGAATAAATAGTAGCAATTTATTTTATTTTATTTATTTATTTTTTTGAGACAGAGTCTCACTACGTTGCCCTAGGTAGAGTGCCATGACATCACAACTTACAGCAACCTCAAACTCTTGGGGTTTAGTGATTCCTTTGCCTTGTCCCCCTGTAGTAGCTGGGACTACAGGTGCCTGCCACAATGCCTGGCTGTTTTTGTGTTGCAGTTGTCATTGTTGCTTAGCTGGCCTAGGCTGAGTTTGATTCCACCAGCCTTGGTGTTTGTGGCCAGCGCCGTAACCACTGTGCTATGACCACAGAGCCAATAGTAGCAATTTTTATAATTGTGAAAAGAGAGCCAGGTTTTATATGAAGTTAGGACACACAACCACAAATGGATTAAAATAACGTCATCATTCTATATAGAATTTAGTTATTTCCACTTCACATTATAGAACATTCCATTTTTCTAATTTTATGATGGCATATATACACTGTAGCTCTGTGTTTAAATAATTAGTCATGACAGATAAATAATTAAATGTATGTATGACATGGACAATTCTAGGTTAGATTTTTTTGTAGTTCAGGAAATGAGAACATGCCCATTTAAAAAATGTATATTATATAACCTGTTACTATGGAATAAGAGACAGAACAAGACTTTTCCAAGTACCATAAAGAAAAATAAACTTGATTTTATTTATTAGAATATTTGAAAAATTGATAAAATTTAATTTTCATAATCTGACTTACCATAAATATAATAAACATACCAAGGAAAGCTAACAAATATGCTTTGTAGTAATTGAATCATAATTGCAAATATGAATAATATAAATATTTATTTAGGAGATTAATGTCTTAAATTATATAGAAAAAATACTTATTAGAAATGGAAGTCTCCAGCAAGAATAATATTAGTAGTAGCAAGTTTTATTGGGTTTTCTGGGTCAGGCTCTAATTAGCATTTTACCACAAAAACATGTTTTAATTTGACAAAAAGTGTGGAGTATTTATGATTATTATCTTCATTTCACACACAATGAAACTGAAAGTAAGAAACATTCAAAACATTTTATAAGGTCTCCAAGTTTCTGGATGGCTGAGCCAAGTTATCTTGCTGTTAATCACTGTACAGACAGATTTCCAATCAAAAAGCTTATTTCCATTTTTTTTCTTATGATGGCTGGATGCAGGGCTCACTATCTTGCATCTTCGTGGAACAATATTAAAACAGTCTTTTACTTGGTTTTTGTTTCCCCAAACAATGTTGACTCGGTTTTATAACCTTTACTTTGAACTGATTTTGAACTAAAATTCCAATTAATTTAACCTAAATTTACATTAGGTTAAAATTATTTATGTGAGTATTCCTGTGAACCTAATCAAGAAACATTGTATCTAACATTTTAAGAAGCAGGGAAAAGAACTTGGACTTGGAGCCAATCTTAGTAAATTTTCATTATCCTCGCTATTAGATTTTTGCTGAATAAGATTGATTAATAAGAAACAATCTGAGGCTTAAAAGCTTTACATCATTTTTTATGTTTGAATAGATACATGAATTTATGCAAAATAAAATGTCATATTTTCTCAAAAACTTAGAGAATACATTTTAGCAGTCTGCCTATTAAGCTTTTAATCACTTTAACTCAAAGAACAACTTAGGAATGTATTAGAACTTTTTATGTAGCATTAAAAATGTTCTTCGTTTTCTCTCACATAAAGTTGAAGACAAACTAGTATAAGGCTTTGATGTGTATACATCATGTAAGATTTTCTATTTCTTTTTCCCATCCAATGGAATTCACATTTGTTTCTTAATTTTAAAAGCTGAAGACAAAAATATTTGGGGATAATAAATAAAGGTGAGAAACTCTAATGCAATTAGAGAAATCTGGTATTAGTTTTTTCCTGTCATTTCTGCTATAATCATTATTATGACTATTAACACCATTTTATATTGTTGATATTTTATTCATAGAAATGGGAAAATATACTTTCTCAACAATACATATTTATACATGTGGATCCCAATTTTTTTTAAGATACCTCTAGCCAAGTTTCATACATATTTTTTGTAGTTAATTCAATGTAGTAATTGAACAATTTTGGTGGGAGGAGGTCTCATGCAAGATATATATTTCCATGGAAAACTTCATAAATTTCTAAATCCATCTAATGTCCAGATGGCTGTTCTTTTCCCAGTATTAAGGCCTTCCTTTAATAAAGTAAGAAAAAAAACTGTGCAAATCCATCACCAAATCTATGTAATATAAATCAATTCTCAATACCTTCTGCAGGACATTGCTTTTTAATAATATACAGGATGTGAAAAAAAAGTGAACATATTTTAGCCCTTTTCAATTGCCTTATTTGGCACTGACTTCAACTTTGTGTATTTTTTTTATATACCATCCTATGTTCTTATTTAATGCAAAAGATAAATGTTGTCTGTATCATGAGGAATCATCTTTAAACACTTCGTAGATAAACAAAGTTTAAGTTGCCATGTTTGGGGATTATTCCATTAGAATTTATTCTGTTTAAAAATAAATTAGAAACACTGATCATAAGCACTAACCACCTTGAAAAAGCCTTAAACATCCCCCCTCCCAAGCCCCCCAAACTGTGGAAGTGCAAAGCTATTCTTCAATTCTAACCTTTATAAAAAGCCTCGATAACTCAAATGCTTTTATAATTCTTACCTCCACTCATTATCTGTGGTGTCTTGAGTGAAGCTCTAATGTACCTTCTTGTCTTTTTTCAAGTTATAGTAGTACTGTTTGCAGCTCTGAAAAGACAACGAAAAAAAGAGCCTCTGATCTTGTCCAAAGAAGACATCAGAGACAACATCGTGAGCTACAACGACGAAGGTGGCGGAGAGGAGGACACGCAGGCCTTTGACATTGGCACCCTGCGGAATCCTGCTGCCATTGAGGAGAAAAAGCTGCGGCGAGATATTATCCCCGAAACGTTATTTATCCCGAGAAGGACTCCCACAGCTCCGGACAACACGGACGTCCGAGATTTCATCAATGAGAGGCTGAAAGAGCACGACCTGGACCCCACCGCGCCTCCCTACGACTCCCTGGCCACCTATGCTTACGAAGGAAATGATTCCATCGCCGAATCTCTGAGCTCCTTAGAATCAGGGACTACTGAAGGAGACCAAAACTATGATTACCTCCGAGAGTGGGGCCCTCGGTTTAATAAGCTAGCGGAAATGTATGGTGGCGGAGAAAGTGACAAAGACTCTTAACCTAGGGTCTGTGTTCTGTTCAGACAAGACGAAGTAACTTGGTCCACGCTGTCTCCACTTCACGATATTTGATATTCAGGAGAATTTTCCTGCCACTCAGCACAATTTGTTCTCATTTACTTCTTAATTTGTTCATTAATTACATTAATTCTTTCCTGTAGGATGTCTCACGGAATATATATGACATTTTATTTAATCACTTCCAAGAGCCAAAGCTATGGAAATTCAGTGTTGTCCATCTTAGTAAATAAAAGATCATTTCAAAAGCGTGAACAGGATAGTTCTCCCGTAAGCAACCTCACAAACAAACCGCTTCTGTTAGATACACGTCCTGCCCTTGCAAATGAAGCTTTTAAAAAGGTGAAGAAACATTTTAAGGTATATCCTGTTCTGTACATGAAATTTAAAAAATGTACATGTGGTGTTAGTAGGTGTGATATGCAACCTGGTATACAAATGTTTGTGCAATTTCATTTCATCAAATTCTATCTGCTAATGTTTTATATTTATATTTTTGTATTTATTTTTAAAAAATAAACCAGTTTTTACAACTACCTTGTCTCTAGTTTGTTTTTTCTCCTTTAAGGCTATCTCCATGAATTAAAGACCTTGACACAGAATTACATTGTATCTATCTCTCTGTATGTATATGTGTGTGTATATGTATATACAGGTAAGAACATAGTGTCCTTATATTAGTACTGAAAGCTCCAACCAAATTAATATGATTGAAGTAAGAATTATTTTTCAAATGAGTCTTTTTATGCCATGAGATGTGAAAAACTCTTCATATTAAAAATAATAGTCATTTGTAGAACATATAAAAGTTTTTGTCATTTACACAAACTTAAAAGATGGCCACCCTTATTCTAAGTATACCAATGCAGTAATTTCATTTTGTTCATATTCACTAAAATAATATCTAAAAGAATGAGACATTTTCTCATTTTTTGTATGGCATTCATGCTATTGAGGATTATAGGCAATAATACTTCAGACAGATTTCAGACTGAAATAGCCCTTTAATGGAAAATATACATACCTCCCATGGTGATGTTGAAAATGCCTAGTAATGGCAGTAATAATACCGAATATTCCATTAAGACACAGCATTGCAATTATGTGACGTTTTCAAAGATGCATTATACATTTATTTGTAACAAAGTCTGCTTTTTTGTCAAAAAATGATTCCGTGGAAAGCAAAAAATAAATAAATTAATTAAAATACTGGCAGTTAATTATCCAGAGTTTCTAAAATCATAGAGGTTAGCTGGCACTAACTGACTCCTTATTTCTCAAGCTCTACATCATGTTTTATTTATAAATGCAGCACTTTGTTGGGCTGAAACTAAGAAGTCCCATTCTCTGCCGAGTATATTGTAAATAATGCCAAAGATCCGTGTGCTTTCTAATTAGGAAAAATTCTATACTTTTGGAGTGATTCAGCAGGTGACCTTGACAAGTCTTTAATCCAGAATTAATTATTTCAATCTTAAAATGTAATTTCTTCCCTAAACTTTTGGGGGTGAAATGGCCCACATCCTTCTGATCACAGATATTGTAGTTTTCCATAGTAGTCAAATTATAAAACAAAACAACCCACGTGGTCTTGTTAAACATATAGTCATGTTATAAGGCTGTGGACACATCAGGTTGTAGTAAATACTTGATTTGGTAGTTGTATTCTATTCCAAGAACCCCTTCCTAAATACTGAAGGCTGGATGTCAGAGGACATAATCTAAGGAACAAAAAGTTTGCCCATGTATGTTGAACTGAAGGAGGAAAAATCCTCAATATTTTAGAAGGGCTATTCATTAAAAATAAAGCAGACAATGGAAAAATAAGGGAAGGCATATCTTATGAACAAAATACACATTTAGTTTACAATTAGCTTTAAAATTTTTATCATTAGTTATTTTTATTACCATTAGATGTCAATAACTGGAATTTGTATTTGAAGGTTTTTTAAATTTTCCTCATCTGATAATTTCAAAGTGACACTCTTTTCCTCTGTCATTTATTTTGTCATCTTTTTTAAATTAACAGATTGATCTCTAACATCATCTAAAGCAGGTCTTCAAAAATTTTCTTTAAGAAAATTGATTAGCAGCCTTTTTTTGTCAATATAAGGCCTACATTGTACAGATATTATTCAACAATCGATATCCTATTGGGTGATAATGAAGATGATGTGTTACATTTTTTTTTCAAACTAATTTGTAATTTAAAACATAAACTGACACTGTGACCTGCTTGAACTAAGTCAGTTACATTTCTGATCATGTGCTTGCCCAGAGGAATGCCCACAATATAGATGATTCTATACCCAAAAGTTCTTTAACATGGTGAATAAGACAACTGTGTCTCACTGTCACATAATTGATTTTATTGAATAAATATGGGTCTTTCATTTATTCACCCATTTATACCATTTTTCAAATATTCATTGAGCATCTATTATAAAATCAAAGATATTCTAAACTTTAGAGATGTAATAAATCACATACTTATTTTATATTAGTGTGTAATTATTCTATTAATGAAAATGAAAACAATAGTACTAGTTATCAAAAATCTTTGAATTAATAAAATTATTTAACCCTTTAATTTTAGTTTATTAACTTTTTAAACACAAAATAAATAAATCGTTTTGTTTTTTTTTCTTGGTTTAAATATTCAGATAAATAATAAAATGATTTATAAGTCTTTCTGTTCATTAGAAATGGTGACTCAGTTTATCAATTCTGGTTCTACTTTCACAAATATATTAAAGAATTTTTTTGCAGTGATAAATGCATGCTCTCAGGAAGAGTTTTCTCTGTATATATCAAGTAGATACCGTTATACTACTGAAGGAATGCAGACATTTATTTGTAGACTTATATATCTACAAGCAATTAGATGTCTAGGGTCTTTAAAAATGGAAAAAATACCCTAAGATTCATGATTAAAGATACTACATACCTGATTTTATGTATCAATATAGCTACCTAAATGTCTATATATAATTATATATACATTATATACAGATGTGTGTACATATAAACTATGACTATGATAGACTCATTCCATAAAATGGTCAAAGAAATCATTCATGTTCCTGGTTTGCAAACACACTTAGATTCACATATTATCATTAAATAATTTCAACCAAGCATACCTATTTAACAAAAAACTGGACCACTTTTAAAATCCCTCACTCATTCCAGGTTCTTGTGTTCAGATAGAAGGATGAAGTCATGGGAGGGCCAAGACATCTCTGCAATCATTTAACACTCACTAATGAATCATGATCAATGTTTACTTCAGAGGCTTTCTTTGCAGAATAATATGAGATAAAGTTCATAGATCCACAGCCTTTTTGATAGAACTAAGGGTACAAAAAGATGACTTGAATGTGGACCCTGTCCCTAGGGAATTATCATATAGCAAACGTTTCCCAACTGCTCAGAAGTAAGAGAATGGCTTACAAGATGGAAAGTAAGAAATGAAACTTATTAAGATCTGTGCATTCCTTTAACTCAAGGAAGGAGTCCTTCTTTCTTCCCATTCTACCCTCAATGCACAGAACCTGTCACATGAGAATTACTCATAATATTAAAAATAATTTCATTAAATCTCTCCAACATAATTCCCTACTACTACCTGTAGTCGTCCCCCAATTACCTCAGCACCAAACGCAGTTGTTTAAGCTATCCTAGAGGCCTTGTGTATTTAGCTTCGTCGTCTCTCGTTTCTATCACATAAATTTTCTTTTACTTCAGATTCTTTTTTTCTTTTTCAATTTCCAAGTCACCATGATGAAGGACCACTCTGTCAGTTTTTCGCCATTCACTTAGATTTTATTTACTTACTACAGTAAGTTCTCCAATGCATTAATATCTTAATGGTATACATGATTAATGAATCACTCAATAGAGCTGCTAAGGACTGCAGTGTGCAGAGATGGTCTCATTGATGTTGGGCCCTTATATTTTTCACTTGGACAACTGTCAAGGTAAATGTAATAGTTTCTGTAATAGTTTCTAAAGTCCTCTTTCTCCCACAACTAATAATGCCTACCAATCCATCTATTCTCAAAACAAAACAAAACCAAACCCACGTAGATTAATCATCTTTCCAAAGCAAAGAATGATTATCACATATTACTCTCTTTGTCAAAGTCTTCACTGAAGCCCACATGCTTGGAGGTTCATTTTCAAATTACTGTTAAGAAAGGATACCTCCCCCAAATCCCAGTCTCTTGAACCTCAGCTCATGATTACTTATTAACTTTTTCTCATTGCTATGTGGGTTTAATAATGATTATAAAGCTTGTGACAAGCTACTATATGATTCAAACTGTATTTCTCCTGAAATTCCACAGATAACTGCTACCTAATAGAAGCATCTTACACTTGACAATGGCCACAGATTTTCCCACCAAACACACACCGAAGTTCCTTCACCTGCTACCTGCTTCATCACTGGCAATGCTTTCTTCATGAGCTGCTCAAGCTATGTGACCTGGGAGTCAAACTATATACTACTTTTTCCTGCAAATCCCACCTACAAACAGTTGCATTGATTTCGTTTTTAAAACACCCAGAATCCTACAACTTCTCACTATTTCTCTTCCCTGACCTAAGCCACCAACACACCTCTTACTTCAACTGGTAAGGACAATTAACTTCATAATTCATCTATTGCCATCGTGCCCCACCTACACACTGTCAGCACTAGGCTCAGAAAAATCTTTTTTACATGTATTTCCTATGTGGCCAGACTCATTGGACCTTTCTTCTACTCTTCCGACATTGGTTTACATTTCTCCACCTTCTCTGTATTTAGTTTTTCTGACTTCTGTTGTTCACACTGACCATTTCCCCTTCATCCAGCTTGTCCCCACACCTTGCTGTAGTTCTTGATCAGTTCCTTTTTTTTTTTTTTGCAGTTTTTGGCCAGGGCTGTGTTTGAACCTGCCACCTCCGACCTTTGGGGCCAGTGCCCTACTCCTTTGAGGCACAGGTGCTGCGAGATCAGTTGCTATTTTTCAGTTGAGGTCTACCTTGTCCCTCTACTGAGCAATAGCAGAATTTTTCTAAGATCCTCCTTTATATATGCTTGTTTTCTCCTGACACTATCAATTTCTGAACATGTTGTATGACTTAATTGTTTACTCGATTATCTCTTTCCCAGAAAATGCAAATTTCATAAGAGTGTAGATTTTGTTAGTTTTGTTCATCAAGATGATCCCAAACACAGAATTGTGTCTTTGTAGGTGCGCAATAAACATTTATTGAAAGAATTAACAAATATTTTACTATTGGATTTATCACATATTTTACTGAGTTTTAAGAATATACATATAGATATTAAATGCGCGCATGTAATAATTATGCCTCCTCTCCTTTAGACAGCAAACTATCTGGAGTTATAAAAGATGCTTTAGTGATTTCTTTATTTTTTGACAACCCTTTTACTTCCAGAAGCTATCATGGTGAGGGGCCATCATTTTAAGTATAAACGATAGTCAATAATTATTTAGGTTAAAGTTTTTGTATACAGCACATCAATCTGAGAAAGACAAAGTGTTGCTTTAAATAAAATTGTATTATATTACAAATACGTCTGGGACATTTGTGTAGTACTGATGACTACGAGAGTGGGAATTAACATAAGTACCTGCATCAGAGTCGATTCTCTTTTCAGGTTTGGTCCTGACGTACTTGTAATCTGAAATGAAACTTTTAGGAATTTAATAGTTCAATAGTGAGAACACGTTAAATAAAGGGACTGTAGCTCAAGGATGTTTTGACATAGATTATGATGGAAAAGAATGTCAAAGTGAAACAGACTACCAGAGTCCTAGGAATTCCTGCTCCCCAGCCAAAAAGTCCAATCTTTGAGTTTATTTGCTTTCTATATTTTGGGGGGTTTTGTTTGTTTTAGGCCATAATTACCAGGCAATGATGCCAAGAGTATTGACATTTTTTGGAACAGAGATACTTGGAGTCAAAAGTGACACTACTGTTAAAAAAGAAAGAAATTTTAAAAATGTGATTAGATTCCACTTCTTTTAAATCAGCAAACCCGCGCAGCAGCTATGGCTCAAAGGAGTAGGGCACTGGCCCCATATGTCGAAGCTGGTGGGTTCAAACCCAGCTCCGGCCAAAAACTGCAAAAAAATATTAATAATAAAATAATTAAATCAGCAAAACCATATATAAAATACATACATATACACACACATACCCCAACAAAATTATATGTGTATATTATTTTACTCCAAATATTTATCAACACTTTATGATTATTATCTAGTTGTCCTGACAATCTTATCAATTCTTTAAGGCTACAAATACAGCAGTTAACTTAAATGGAACTATCTAGAGTGTTTTATTTTCAGATTTGGCAACAAATTAGGCCAAGAGGAGGGAAAAAAGATACTTTTCACAAATCTAATTAAACCAAACAGAAAGCACAAAAAGCAAGTAAAGATCATGTGTTCATCCTTAGAATTTCCATTCTATTATAAATAGGCTATTTTAGGTTATTCATAAAGTATCATGGTACTTTTCTTTCCTAAATTAAAGGACATATTAGTAAAGGATTAAAGATTAGCAAAAGCATAATAGAAAACTGGTAGACCAGTCTGTACCTTTTTTTTCCAGCTGTGGAGTTATCCTGAATTTGGAACATGACATTTACAACTCCACAGGAAGGATAGCACAGAAACTTCATCCCCAAATTTATCTGAAAAAGCCTCCCACACAGTCTGAAGTATTTAGAAGCCTGCCTGAGACTATTGACATGATCTTTGCCTCTTTCCTTTTATAATCGAAGATATTTTAAAGGAACTTTATCCCAATTTGTAGACTTCATGCCACTGTCTTACAGTTCACCTTTATTTCCATTACACTAGAATATATTTTTCCTAAAAGGTTTTGTTAACATCAGTTCATTTTTGTATAAATAGAAACCGTCAAATTGAATTCTTGATTCTGCCCCTGGTGATTCTTTTACTCTCCTCTTAGCAGAGTAGGGTTTGAGGTTTGTAAAGTTATTTGCTTGTAATTATTATCTAATGTCTTAACTACATAAGTAAGTTTCATATTTCTGCGTATTCAGAAATTTAAATTTTCTTGTAATCAGAATTTGAATGCATTTTTTACAATAATAAATGTAAGTTTGGAAAATATTCATCCAAAAGGGGTTCCAATGTATGAATGTTATGTTATCTGGGCAGGTCTACATAATTTAGATTAAAGCAACTCCTCGATTTTTAGGTGACATGTGGTTAAACACTTAAAGGTGATAAAATGCTAGTTTCAGCAGTGCACTGGACACCGCAGTAGCTATCACATAAATACTTGTTGAGTGATTGATTAATTCTGGCATTCCAATACTTTGTTTTCTAATTTTGGCAGTGTGGAAAATGTCAGATTCCATGCCTTTCCCACCCTCAACCAAAAAGGCAACATGTTTCATTCATGTTGGAAAAAAAACATATTCTAGAAATGTCACAGTAACCTTTTAAGATGACAGTCTCTGCCTAGGAATTCTTGACAGCAGCTATGCACAATTATGCCAGCTATATATTGAAACTTCCTTACATCATTTTCCCAAAAGTGATAGCCTTAGCAGACAGCACACAGATAACTGGAGGGAGGGAATCACAAACTTGATGCGCTCTTTTATAAAATCTTTTTGAAATAGGAATAAAGAAAGGGAAATTTACTTTTATTGACAAAGTAAACAATTTAAATTAAGATTATCTCATTATGCATTCATTTCTTTATCTGTAAAATTCAAATTCCTGCACATTCCTTACGCAGAATATTGGACACAATTAATTCTTTACCTTGACATATTCAATCATATACATTTTAAAAAATGTTGTTTAAGAAGAGAAAATAAATAAATTAAGACAAACACAAATGTTCTTCTCCAAATCACTTAAAGCAGTGGTTCTCAACCTTTCGAATGCCACGACCCTTTAATACAGTTACTCGATTCGTGGTGACTCCCAACTGATGGTCACCATTGACTATTGGGGGTCACCATGATCTGAGGAACTGTATTACAGGGTTGTGGCATTAAGAAGGTTGAGAACCACTGAGTTAAAGCCTAATGATGCACCTTTTTATGGTACACATGAATATATAAAATGTCAATTATGCACAGTATCATTAATGTGTGTGCTTAGTAAGCTTCTGAATAGAATTGTAACTGTGTGTTTAATTTATTGTAACAGCAATGAATAAGAAGACAGAGATGGCGATGACAGTGTTGATAATGAGATAGCAACTACAATTTATTTGACTGACATATGCCAGAATTATTCAGTGTTTTATATATACTAATATATTTCATTGTCACAATGACTAACTCAGGTACGTACTATTATTATCTTTATTTTATATATAGGGAAATTTCAGGGACAATGAGTTAAATACAATTTCTTAAAGTTCAATTACATGGAGGAGCTTGGCAATGAAAGTGTCTCAGTTCTAACGTTGGTGCTCTTAGAGCCATCCTTCTTACTATTGGGAGGAAGAAATAATCTTGACATGTCAGGATAGTAATGACAACGAGAAGATTTCTGTCAAAAGTGTTGTTATAGAGAATGATATTTTTAATTTGAAAAAGGTAGTATATGAATCACACATCTAGCTAATATTCCTATACTATGGAAATTTCATCTGTCTTTCTAAGAATTCTAAGAAATACACATTTTCACTCAGAATGACTATCAATGAATATACATCATTAATTATAAGTCAAATTAATGAGGATTTTCTAGTATTTTTATATTGCCTTATCTTAGGGGTAGTAAACATCAGAATGAGTATAAATACACTTAGAATTTTTTGTTGGTTGATTAGGTACAAATAATTGTCTACTGGTAAGATAAAATACTGAAAATAAAAATTATTTTATTTCTTCTATTTTATTTAAGCAGTTAACTCCTCCCTTCCGAATTAAACATCTACTTATCAGAATACATCTTAGAACTTTAATAGTCATAGGAATAAGATAAGAGTACAAAGGCAGTGAATTTGATTCTTAGGCAAAACAATGTAGTGAGGCAACTTCTCTGTGTTTTATTTAAGCAATATTTGAGTTGCCCTGGATCACATTTTGTCAAGATGGCCATGGATTTTACCTCTGCATTTACAGTTGCTCGATAGTCATGTTTTGCCTGTAACAATGTTGCACCATATACAGGCCCAAAATCTAAGTCGCTTATCATAAATGCAGTCGTTACTCTCTCTCACTAATCTGTAGATCTGTTTCAAATGAAGTTTGGTTTTACTTCTCATTCTGCTCTCAATAGCTACCCAGCAACCCAGCAGCTACTAAATGTCCTTCTCATGGCCGACAGGGGCATCCACGTCATATCAACCAACCAACCAATAATGTTGATATCTGAAGCCTTTGAGAATGCTTTTCATGTTATCTGTTCCTGGTCAAAATATTCTTTTTTGAGAGTCATTGTATCTTAGATAGTGGGTGGTTATTGCCTTTGAAATAATATTTTTAGTAATAATTCAAGGTTTAGAATAAAGATATATTTCTCAATTCGTTTCTTCTATGACTTTAGCTTTGTCACAAAAAAAAAAAAAAAATTACAACCGTGAATTTAATTCATGACCCAAGACCTTGACCCATCCAAGTGATGTGACTCAGGGGTAAATCCATATGAGTGTGGGCTCATGCTATTACTTCTCAGACATGACTGCCTGCTCCCCTGTCTTCTGCCCTTCCCAAAGTCAAGGGAATCTTCCTCTAGCATTTTGGTAAGGTAGGGAGGTCTAGGCTTGATTTAAGTTATTTTTACCATGATAGTAAAATACTTTGGTTTTCCAGTTTTGTCTACAAATTTTAGGTAGAGCCCAGATTTTGATTTGTCTCCAATGTTAGTTGAGGTCATCTAAAAAAGTTTACTTTGATCAAAATTTGCGAAGATCCTTGAACAAAAGCAGTAAGAATTCAGCTTACTTCTCCTGCTACATACTCTTCTCTTGGCTGCCTTGACATACTTAGTTTTCAGTAGAAGACATAGACAAATAGCTTCAGATATGAAAAATCAGAAAAGTAAAACAATACTATTAATCCTTAATTTATGTACGAGGAGACCAACATAAAAAGGGTTTAGGTAACTTTCCCAAAATTACAACCTTCATAAAAATCAGAAATAATCTGAACATAAATCACCTACAAGTCACCTCTGTGTAGAGCAGGCCTTCTAGTCAATCTTATATTGTTCATGAAAATTACCTAATGGAAGAAGCTTAGGAAGATGGTCATGCTGAGCAGACACCATTTCAATGACAGATTGTGGAACTGGATAGGAGCGTAAAGAGATAGCGACAGTGCACCTTACAAGGGTACATTCGAAATTTACTAGGTGTAGAAGACATTTATATGTCTTAACACAATAACTAAGAAAATGCCATGAAGGCTATGTTGACCATTTTGATGAAAGCATTTAAAATTGTAGTTAAAACCAGCACATTGTACCCCATGATGGCATTAATGTACACAGCTGTGATTTAATTAAAAAAAAAGAGAGAGAGAGATAGCTAAAAAATATCAAGACCATATGGGGGTACTATTTTTTTGTTCACAGTGAAACTATGGAAACTAACACAATCTCAGCCTTATTCCATTTAAGATAAAAACAATTTATAGGGGGAACTTCATAGTAATGAGATTATCATTTTTCTGGGTTGGTTAGAACTAAAGAAATTCATAAGTAAAATAAAGGGAACGTGGGAGTAGCCCTCTTGGAAACTGGTCAGGGAGTATGGCCAATTTTTGCTATTTTAAAAATATACCTTGTGTCCATTGAACCCATATATAGTACTGTTTCTCCTTTTACTTGTTATGAGTTGCTCAATTCCTCTGTATTTATGGATGGATTGGGAGAAATTTAGATTTTATTTCTCTCTAACTTAGACTTTCTAGTCGAATATGAAACTTTGAAAATTCAATTTTACTAGTCTGTTTGGGAAACTTAGTGGCAGACAGGGAATCAAATAATTTTATTGAAGAATGCTGACCACACATTCATACTTACCTCTACTCTGGGTTATATATATACATTCTGAGAATATTAGAGATAGAACGAAAAATGAGATAAGAAAACTTGCTTCTGTGGGAGAGTGGCTTGGTAACTCTCTGAATTTGAGAAAATCAAATTGAAGAATGAATAAGGAAATAAAACAAATATTTCCTCAGCACATATGTAAAGATTTTCAGTAGAAGGTTAAAATACCTGAAAGTAGATGCAGATATAGTTTCCTCTTATCCTCACATCTATTATAACTCAAACATTTCTTCCTTTGTGGAGCTGAAATGATTTATTTCCATACTAAGATCTAGTGTGTGATTCCTTTTACTCTTAATTTATAGAGCAGAATTCTTCAAATAAATCTGACTTAATGTGCACTATGCAAATATTCATAAATATATAGGAATACTGAAATAAGAAAAGTAGATAAATAATGCTTTTCTGATGGCATGCAACAAACCTTATAACTTTTTGAATTAATTAAAATTAAAATAAATTAGAGGAACATAACTTTATTTATGTATCCCTTCATGATCAGGGGTGGACTGGTAAGATGTTCTCAGATTCTATTTATTCTTTCTACCTATCCATCCATCCACTTATTTGTCTATCTACCTGTCATCTACATTCTTATGTTTATTTTACTTGAACTGTGTTGCAATTAAGTATGAAATATTGAAGTCTCCTGTCAGTAGCATGCTTCCATTTTTCTTGTATCACTGTATTATATAAATGGTAAGTCTGTTGTTTCAGACAGATGTTCATAACCGTTATATATTATTGTAAAGCCTTTAGTATTATACACTTTCTTTGATTTATTAAATGCTTATGTTTTAATAAAAACTTACCTACCAGATATCAATCCAGATGGCAACTTCTGATTTCTTATGGTTTCTATATGAATGGTTATTATTTCCTTAGTCCAATATAGTTAGTTTTTTTTTTTTTAACTATTTCCTTGCTTTAGTATGTCCTTTATATGCAGAATAACATATTGTGGTTTAATATTACCTGGTCTAGTATGCTTATCACCAGAGCTAATGACTCACGGCCAATGCATGAAATTTGTTAACTAAAAATAAGTAATATTCTAATAACCATGGTTGGGAAGTTGTTTCAAAGCAGGATATTTCAGCCTGTCAGCATTATTTAAGAAAAATAATTGGACTCACAGTTTATGCCTGTGTGTTTGGGAAGGAATGCAATGGTAAATGCTGTCCACATAATTAGAATGTGCCTGCATGACTAGCCCAGTACAAGAGAACTCCCTCAGGAGAAATCGGGCTCCCAATTATTGCTAAGGTGCTTCACATTCTTGCCAGTGGATGTTTGAGGCATGAATATCGTTGAGACAAACTTCTCAACGATAGGAAGACAAATAAATTTACACCTGAATATCAGTGGTTGGTCTATTCTTCGTGTACAACAAAAGTGTTACATGACTGTAAACTCTTTAACTCATGTCATTCTTTCATAAAACACTTAAAATAATTTTTAAATAGTGTAAAATAAGAATTAATTTTTGTGTTATAGACCAATTTAATTTTCTGAATAGGTGAATTAAGCTCATTCCCTTTTACTGATATGAATCAGTTTGGTCTCTATGCTCATATTATTTTATCTCATATTAATGTGTATAATTGTATATGAACATATACACATACATATATATAGTCTAATTTATATACATATATTTAACAGTGTTAGGTGTGTCTACTTTTGTTATGCTAATAGCTGGCAGCATGTATATATATTTACTATGTTAATTGATTACATGTACTGTGTTTTTTCTATCCATTGTCCTGGTTTTGCACTTACAATATATTTAGTATTTAGAAATATTTACTATTTTGTTATAGCAGGATCCTTTTCTAGTTGCACATTTTTTACAGCATATCTTTTCTTACCTAATGTTTTATGTCTTGGTAAATCAACTTTAATAGTGTCCTTGGATGCTCACTTACCACAAATACAAGAGCCATTGGCCATAGTCTAATGTATTCTTTCTCTCCCAGTCTTTCTCCCATATTTTATTTACTTTTTCTATTTTGTCAGAATACAGAATGCTTATATACTGTGATCGTTTATTTTCTATATCACCTTAGGACTAAGCTAAGGGATGTTCAGAGAGCAGGCAAACATTATTTCTGATCTGTCTGTGAGGGTGTTTTTGAAACAATAGCATTTGAATTGGTAGACTTAGCAATGTAGATCACTCTCTCCAATAAGGGTTGCATCATCCAACCCATTGAAAGTCTGAATAGGACAAAAAGGCAGAGAAATGCTTTGTTTGCTTCTATGTGAGCTAAGACATTTGTCTTCTCTTTCCCAGGAACGTTGGCACTCCTATTTCTCAGGTCTTCAAATTTGAGCTAAATTATAGCACCAATTTTTCTGGTTCTCCAGCTCACTGATAGCAGATTGTGAGAGTTCTTGGCCTCCATAATTGCGTGATCCAGTTCCTATAGATAGTAGAAAGATATAAAATGCCTCGCCATTTTACGTGTATGATATATAAAATATATATATATGTATATAGTACATATATATATATACACATCCTATTGTTTCTGTTTCTTTGGAGAACCTTGAGATCACACACATGCTCGTATATACATATGCATTGATAATTCTATCTGGTTCTGCATCTTTATTTTGTTCTTTTTTATGCTATTATGTGTATTAAATCTTAGTATCTGGTCTTTTACTGAACTTTCCCTGACCATCTCTTGTTTGGATGAGACTTACACTTTACTAGAGTCCCAAAGAAATACAATAGAACTGAGTTTTCATTTTTCTTAAACATTTTTTGAAGGTTTTATACTTGAAGGGCAATCTGGTAAAATATAAAGACCTGGCATACACGTTATTTCCTGATTTTCTTAAGATGGTACCATTTAATTGCCCAGTTGTCTATGTACCATTTCAAAAATCTAATTCCAGACTCATTTTCATACATTTTTAAGTAATTTGATATTTTTATGAGAGTTTCCAGGAATTTTGTTCTCATAAGTAAAATCTATAACTTTTACTGAAGTATGCCTCAGGATTGATTTTTACGGCCCATTGTTTGTCAGGTAAATGGTAGGCCATTTCCATAGGTTTATTTAAAGTTTCAAAGTTATTTTTTTTCAATCATTGCATGAGCATTTTATGTATTAGTCAATTGTTTGATTTCTCCTTTAAAATATCCAACTATAGAAAGAGTTTTCTTAGTTTGTCTTTCATTTCAACCACTTTTGCATCTGAAATTTTCCATTTCTTTATTTATTTTTGTTTCCTTTGTTGTTTTGTTTTCTCTTAGAATGTGCCTTTGTGACGAGCTCTGTGTAGGAGAACACGGTGATGAGAAATTGGACTCTTGACTCTACATTTGCCTTATTAGACTTCATTGTACTCTTTTCTCACTTGACAACTTATAATTTATCACTTACTTCTGATATTTTCTTTTCCTTTACCTTCCTGAATCCAATCAAATTTCTTTGCATTTATTTCTATTTTTACTGTTGGCCTTCAGTTTTGATTATATGACTCGAGGACACCTTTTTATTGCTTTTTAAAATCTCAGAATGCTTATTTTTTACATGTACCTCAAGTAGCAGTAACGAGATTGACTTCAGGTTTTCATGCACATGTAGGTGTGGGCATTTGTGTGCACATGCAGGCGTGTATTGGATGTGCAGTAATTATTGACTAAAACATATTGATCTGGACTTTCTCTTTTTTTTCAATTTTTATTTTTTAAAGGCATGGGCCTCAGTATATTGCTAAGGCTGGTCTCAAACTCCTGAGCTCAAATGATCGTCCCACTACACCCTCCTGATTAGCTGGAATTTCAGGTGCAGGCAGGCACCACCAACCTAGCTTACATTTTCTTTTTCTTTGTTTGTTTGCTATAGATATAGAGTTTGTTTGAACTAAACTTACTCTTTTCATGAAAGAATTTTGTGTTAGTTTTCTATGGCTACTGTTAAAAGTGACTGCAGATGGAATGGCTTCCACCACCAAAGGTGTATTCTGTTGCACTAAGTACTTCAGGAGTCTGACACAACTCTCACTGAGCTAAAATCATGGTGTTCTTCAGGCTGAGTTTCTTTCTCAAGGTTCTATGGGAAAATCTGTTCCCTTTCAGGCTTTTAGAGGCCACCTGCATTCTTTAGCCAAGGCCTTCTTCCTGGATCCTTAAACGCATCACTGGTAGGTTGGGTCCTCCTCATATCACATCCTCTTATTTGCTCTTCTGCTTCCCTCCTCCATTGCTAAGGACCTTTGGAATTTAATTGGGCTCCTCTGGAAAATCCATGATAATTTCCTTATTTCAAGGCCACTTGATATTCATCCTTAACCCTTTGCATCCTTCATTCTCTTTTGTCATGTAAGGAAACATATTTGCAGTTTTGATAGTTGAAAGTGTTGGTAATTTTGAGAACCATTATTCTGCCAACAGAGAGTTTCAAGTTCAAAAGCATCCACACTGTCAGTTTATTAAATTTTACATAATTTAGTGGTGACCTTTTTCAGTATTGGGTATAATGAATGAAAGGGAAGTATTAGTAAATCTAGTTCATACTTCATATCTGTAAGACAGTTAATCCCCTTCTCTCTCTCATATATATATATATATATATATATATATAGCCTTGTTTACTTCTCTTTGCCCCTGGAGAAAATGTTATCCCATGACTCTTACTTTTAGTTCTGCTCTTTTTCAAGCTGCCTTCCTGTAGTTAATGCTGTGATCTACCAAATCCCAAATATGTTTTAGTCCTTTGCCTCTCTAGCAAAGAGTCTTGAACCTCTCTAGCTGAAGGCAATGAGGGTAATTTAGTTTATAACTTGATAAAATCCCCCCCCAGTTTTTTAAAGGAATCTATTAAGTATCCTTTCCTCATATACCTGGCTTTTCTTTCTGAACCCATAGACTTGTCTCAGTGTCAGAGCACTATTAAAGTTGGTGTTCAGTGTGTGCAGAGAAAAAGGAACTCTTGCACACTGTTAGTGGGGAATCAAAATAGTGCAACCTCTATGGAAAGCAACAGGAGATACCTCAAAGAACTTAAAGTAGACCTACAATTGATCCAGCAATCCCATTGCTGGGCACATACCCAATGGAAGAAACGTAATTTTATAATAAGGACACCTGCACTTGAATGTTTATAGTAGCACAATTTACAATTGCAAAGATGTAGAAACAACCCAAGTGCCCACCAATACATGAACCAATTAATAAAATGTAGTATAGGCATACTATGGAGCACTACTCAGCCATAAAAATGGCACTCTAATAGTATCTTTTTGGACAACCTAGATGGAACTGTAAACCATTTTTCTAAGTGAAACATCACACAAATGGACAAGCACATGTACTCAATACCAAATTAGAATAATGAATCAATGCTATACATATGAAAGTAAATCTCAATGAAAATCCAGCGTGGAGGGAACAGGTAAATACATACCTATTGTATAGAGTGTACACGGTCTGGGTGAACAGCACACTTACAGCTTTGACTCAATTTGTACAAAAGAAAAGTACGTAAACAAACTTGTGTCCTCCCCAACTTCCTGAAAATATTTTTTGGAAGACAAAAAAATTGGTGTTGATATCTCCATTCATGGGTAATAACATTTTTTTGTGACATTCTATGTTTCTTAGTAGTGATAAAAGTAGAGATTTGTGCCAATGTGTGTGTTTCACTATTCACTAGTCTTATAGTATTTTGGAGAAAATACATGAAAAGAATCAGATTCAAGCAAACCTTTAGAGTCACAACTCCCTTGTGTATTACTCTTTACAATGAAAGAGCTGAAACTTTCTGATGAAGTATATATGCAATGAATCGCTTTGCTTTAAAGTATAATACCTTATTAAATTTGGATATTAATATGGTTTTCATGTTTTCTAAGTTACAAACCCTTACTGTACAGTAACCTTTTATTTCTTCACTATTAAATACTTGTCAAAACATAATACTAGCTCAAATAAAACTAAAATAAAATTATTTCAAAACTAAAAATGTACAGCAAAGTCTCTATAGTTGACCACCTTCCTACATTGACTACCTCCTTAAATTATTCTCAGTGTCAAGAATGGAAATGTCCTGCATGTACACATCAGCACAGCAGGCCTAGTTACACTTGCTAACCACCCCCATAGGTTAACCAGTTTGTTACAGACCCTTGGGTGGTCAACTTACACAGAGATAAATAAAATTGGTATCATAAGAATGTATCAAAAATAGAAAAGCTATGATCTTTTCATTAAAAACTAGGTTAAAAACTAAAAAAAAAAAATAGAAAAGAAGGTAAAACAAATTATGTCAGATAAAAATGTATATTTTCATGCATTAATCAGATTATGTGAAAATATAAAACAGGTATTTTCTTTCTCACTTAGTTTTCAGTATAAATTTCCTCTATAAATAAGAGATTTTTAATTAGATGAACTCTGTTTCAGTAACTGAGGAGTATCTTTTATTATTTTGTATTTCCAAAATGACATCTTATTCCTGGTTCATATTTCCAATATCATCTCTTTTTTCTCTCCATTATTCTATGCACACACACATTTGGATGCACAAACACATGCACACACAAATTGATTTTAATTCTTTTTTAGAGGTGGCTGACATCCTCCTGGTCTTTCACCATGATTGTCTTCCTCATACATCATGTGTTAATTTTCAATGTATGCAAGATTTCTTGCTTTAGCTAATAAAATCTAAGTGGAGCTGAACCCTATTCTATGCATTTTTTTATGTAAAAATACATTATTTCTTTCAAACTTTTATAATAAAATGATTCCAGTGTGTCTAGTATAATATTTATTGAGAAGGTTATGGAAGACTGAGCTACAAGTGAAATGCATAGATCACAAAAGGGAGGAGAAATTAAACAATAAAATCAAAAATTTACCTTCTCAGCATTTGGGTTTTGTTATAATTATGTATTTAAGAGGTTGAGTAATATTTCAAATGCATTGGCTCATGCCTGTAATACTAGCTCTCTGGGAGCCTAAGGTGGGAACATTGCTTAAGACCAGCCTTAGCAGGAGCAAGACCCTTTCTTTACTAGAAATAGAAAATATAGTCAGGCATTGTGGTGGGTACCTGTATTTCCGGGGAGACTAAGGCAGGAGGATTTCTTGAGCCCTGGAGTCTGAGGTTGCTGCAAGTTTGGCTAAAGACACAGCACTCTAGCCTGGGGCAATAGAGTGAGACTCTGTCTCAAACAAATAAGGAAAAAAAGCAAGTCTAGAATATTTTTCTGAAGAGGCATTTTCTTATACATTGGGGTGACATAAGTCTAAACAGATATTATGCAGAGTCAAGAATGCCAGAATGAGCAGGAAACACCAGAAAGAAAAACCCACAGTGAGAGTGACATAAGCGGGGATTATGAAGGATCATGTGCACCATCTATGAATACAGGCCATTTTACAGAGACTGTGGAGATTCATGGATAAAAGAGATTATGTTGCAAGTAATTTTGTCTACTGTGTAATAAATTTATTAAGTGGACATGTTGAAGAGGACAATGACAATTGAGGTGATTTCAATATCCCAGTCAAGAAATAAATATTGAGACAAGCTGAAGTAATAAGGACCAACGATGGATAAAAATTTGAGTATTTTTAGTATAAAGTATTGAAAAAAAAAGAAGTTTAAAGGAAAACAGCTGAAATAAACGTTAGCAGATACTTTATATATAATAAGTGGAGGAAGAGGATAAAAGACGATAAAGTTTAGCATAGAAGTATTGGTGGAATCTTGTTGCCATTCCCTGAAGAAAAGAAACAAAAATCCAAGGAAAGAAGCATGATTTCAAATTAAAATCATTTTTATACTAAATCAACAAACTGCACAATATACAAATGCAAAGTGCCACGTGTTCACATGTGAATGCGAGGATAGAACACGGACAATGGAAAGGCCCTGAGAGTTAAAGGATTGGAATAAAATAGTAAAGCGAGAAGTAAGTACCTGCTCTCTCTCTCCCAACATTCCATCAGTGGAACACGACATTATGTTAAAAGTAAGAATAAGTGTCTAGCAAAACAATAAAAACTGACGTCACTGGATAGAAATACTGAGAGGAACATAAACATTTAGAAAGCAGACATGTTTAAATCTCAAGTCAGAAGAAACCAGTTCAGAGAACACGTGGAGAAGGTAAGTACCCCAAAATTAGGACCAGCGTCAGAGAGTGCCAATGTGCATCAGCAGATGCAGGATGCAGCAAGGAAGTTGGGACTATTTGTTGTCAAGGTGACGGAGGGGGAAAATAGACTTGGAACAGTTAGGTAATTTGAATTCCTCTCATTCTTCCCCAGAACCATAAAAACCATCAGTAGTGGCACTTCTTAGGCTGGAGTGGTGATTGTCAACTCTGGGAATGCAGAGATGGTGTTCTTAAAAGTTAATTATTCCCAGGGAACATCTTATACCCAGAAGATGCAATGGTGGTGGCACACATGTCATGAGTACATTCTGTTCATGTTATACAACACCCAGAAATGGATCACAACAAGGAAAAATGGAAATGAAAGGAGATATCCAAGTAATAATAATAATAATAAAGAATCACCAAATATTACAAAAAAACTTTTGTGATATAAGGCCACAAATTGAGGCTCAGTGCCTGTGGCTCAATCGGCTAAGGCGCCAGCCATGTACACCTAAGGTGGCGGGTTTGAATCCCTAGCCCAGGGCCTGCCAAACAACAATGATGGCTGCAACCAAGAAATGGCCGGGTGTTGTGGCGGGCGCCTGTGGTCCCAGCTACTTGGGAGGCTGAGGCAGGAGACTCGCTTGAGCCCAGGAGTTGGAGGTTGCTATGAGCTGTGATGCCATGGCACTCTATGCAGGGGGATAGCTTGAGGCTCCGTCTCAAAAAAAAAAAAAAAGGCCACAAATTGAGCAAATAGAATTAAAGACAATAAAAATAAAAAACACTCTGTAGAAAACATCAGAGTGAGCATACTAAAACTCTTCAGAGAGTTATTTTGGATATTGTGTATGTAAAAAAAAAT
>CAUYQV010090463.1:0-14200 GCA_963574575.1 Galagoides demidoff
CGCCTGTGGTCCCAGCTACTTGGGAGGTGGAGGCAGGAGACTCGCTTGAGCCCAGGAGTTGGAGGTTGCTATGAGCTGTGATGCCATGGCACTCTACCCAGGGGGATAGCTTGAGGCTCCGTCTCAAAAAAAAAAAAGTTATTTACATTTTCCAATAATACTGTAAGACCCAAGATATGTCTTTTGTCTATGCTACTTCCCCATAGACAACCCTAATAAGATACTATAAAATAAAGCTGATTTTGTGTTTTGGTGCTTGCTGCAGCCATCAGCTGAGTTACAAATCCCAATCCCATCTTTCGTCTCTGTCTTATTTTCCACAATCCCCACTCTGTCTACTTTGGTTTGTTCTCCTTATCTGCGCAGGTCTGCTGTACTAGGATTACAGGTGTGAGCCAACGGACCAGGCTGAATTTTTCTTTCTTTCTTTCTTGTAGAGACACAGTCTCACTCTATGGCCCTAGGTAGCGTGCTGTGGCATCACACAGCTCACAGCGACCTCCAACTCCTGGGCTTAGGCTATTCTCTTGCCTCAGCCTCCCGAGGAGCTGGTACTATAGGCGCTTGCCACAACACCCGGCTATTTTTTTTTGTTGTTGTAGTTTGGCTGGTGCCAGTTTTGAACCTGCCACCCTCAGTATATGGGGCCAGCACCCTACTACTGAGCCATAGGCACTGTTGTTGGCTAAATTTTTATATATTTAGGTCTTTTCTTTGTTTTCTTTTCTTTCTTTTTTTTTTTTTTTTGATAGAGACTCACTGTGCTGGCCTCAGTAGAGTGCTATGACATCACAGCTCACAGTAACCTCAAACTCTTGGGCTTAAGCGATTCTCTTGCCTCAGCCTCCTAATTAGCTGAGAGTACAAACACCTGCCACAACCCCCAGCCATTTTTTGGTTGTAACTGTCATTACTGTTTGGCAGGCCCAGCCAGTCTCAAACCCACCATGGCCAGTGTATGTGGCTGGTGCCCTAGCCCTGAGATACAGGCACTAAGTCTGTTTTCTCTTCTCAGATGATCCTCCTACCTCAGCTACCCAGGAACCTGGGATTACGTGTGCACCACCACATACAACTTGACATTATTAAAGCAACATGTATTTATTATGTAAATTTTTTATTAAGCAATTTTGAATGAAAGCAAATATACTGGGTGCCAGGTTTTTGGGCACAACCACAAACACATCTTGCTTTCCTGAAAGACCGTCACTCTGAACAGAAATACAAGCAGCAGGAAGGTGGCACAATTGCATCTAGGGATTCAGCAATAGAGATTATCTCCTTGTCACAAAGCCAAGTTGAAGTCTGGAGGATTTTTTCCCTCTTATTACCTTTTCATTTTCCTCTGGAGATGCTCATTAACTTCTAAATATGTGATTTCCAAGCATCTGATCTTAGATAAGGCCCACATTAAAATATTCCAGTTCACTATGTTGTACTCTACCAACGCTATGCCTACACTAAAGACATTAAGGTACACTGCTTTTTCATGCTGATACAGAACTTAGCTTTTTGCCTGCCATTGTCCTATGAGCATCCCAATGTCACAAAATCTGTCTCCAAACAACACCCTCACTTATAAACTCTAAATTTGTCATTAGAGAAACAAGGAAAAAAACATATTAAATATACACGCTGCCCTACAGTTTTCGAAAGACAAAAATTTAGGTTAAAAAATCATATACAAACCAGATTATTTCATTAGACTTGAAAATGAACCATGATATATATCTCTTTATATCATAATCTAAGAAATGTTTCCTTAAGTTTTAAAACATCTTCTTTTATAAACTTCCTTTGTATCTTTATAATATAATAAACATTTCCACAGAATAATCTAGTTTGTATTAATAAAATTTTAGGAAATTTAACCAAATTATATTTCCCCTCCCTTTTTTATGGAGACAGAATCTCCCTGTTGCTCGGGGAAAGTGCTGTGGCATTAACTTAGCTTGCAGTGGGTGGCGCCTGTGGGTCAGTGGGCAGGGCGCCCGCCCCTTATACCCAGGGTGGCAGGTTCAAACCTGGTCCTAGCCAAACTGCAACAAAAAATAGCTGAGTGTTGTGGTGGGTGCCCATAGTCCCAGCTACTCCGGAGGCTGAGGCAAGGGAATCACCTAAGCCCAGGAGTTGAAGGTTACTGTGAGCTGTGTGATGCCACAGCATTCTACCTAGGGTGATAAAGTGAGACTCTGTCCCTACAAAAAACCAAACAAACAAACAAAAAAAAAACAAAAAACTTAGCTCACAGCAACCACAATGTCTAAGACTCAAGTGATCATCCTGCCTTAGCCTGACAAACAGGTGGTGCCCACCACAGGCAAATTTTTCTATTTTTAGTAGAGATAGGGTCTAGTACTTTTTCAGACCAGTTATGAACTCCTGTGCTTAAGTGATCCCCACACCTCCACCTCCCAGAGTACTAGGATTACAGGTGTGAGCCACCACACACTGTACAGTGTAACTTCTAGGGCAACCAAGAAGGGAATGAAGCATGTGATTAACATGATCTTTCCTAACCAAGTTGAGTGATTTTAGGAGAAAATTCTGTTACCTTAAAAAGTCAAACTGCATCATGTGATATTTGAATATTAACACCTTCTGTACCTCTGTCTTTTCTTTTCCTCTTCTGCTCATCAGGGCAGCTAACAGCAATGTCTGAGTGCTCCTTCCTTTGGCATCATGTATAGGTTTAAACCACATGTGGGTATTCCACTTTTACCCCAACCATAAAATTCACCCCATATATGACAGTTCCTCTCAAGCCATGTGTGCACTGGCTGGTGGAGAGAAACCTCAAAAACCTCACTATGCAATACAAATTCTCACACCTCCTCCATGTACATCACCACTGTCAATATCTCAACCAAAGGTTAGGTGTATGTAAACAACCAAGATCCAGGGAAATGAAAAGTAAAACTCGGGTACAGTGTGACAAGAGTGAATACAGGTGGTTCCTAGTTTATCCAGCAAAATAAAGGCCCATTTTCAGTGCTGACTCCACACAGGAAATGCATAAGGGATAATATTTAAATATTATATCACTGAGTCCTGCAAGGACAAAGGGAAGCAGAGTTATTTTTATTTTTATTGCCCAGATATTCCTTTATTTTATCATACCCTCCATATTACTATATGTGCAGTTTTGCTTAAGAAAAACCTAGGGGCGTCCCAAGTGGCATACTTGGCACAGGAGAGAAGCGTGTAGAAATATCATCACACAGAGCATATTCACCCCCAGGATGCATGTTTGAGGGTCTAAGAGTCTGAAGTTGTAACTCTCCAATTTTCACTGGACTGACATAAGTATCCTAGGGTAAGCATAGAGACAATAACTTTCCTACTGATAATGATGACGATGGAGCAATCATACCTACCTAAGTGCACGTACACAGAAGAATCTGTTCTTTGATTTATCCAAAAAATGTGTTCTAGGTGCCTCAACCAACAGTGCCTAATGTGGTAATTTTCAAATGACGTGCCTGGGTGCAGTGATGTGCAGAAAGAGGATCTTTGGTGTGCCTCAAAAATTGTTAAAGATCAGCAGGGTACCCATAGCTCAGTGGCTAGAGTGCTAGCCACATACACTGGGGCTGGGGGGTTTGAATCCAGCCCAGGGCCTGCTAAAAAGAACAATGACAACTACAAACAAAAAATAGCCAGGCACTATGGCGGGCACCTGTAGTCTCAGCTACTTGGGAGGCTGAGGCAAGAGAATTGCTTAAGCCCAAGAGTTTGACGTTACTGTCAGCTCTGAGGCCATGGCATTCTACCAAGGGCCATGTAGTGAGACTATCTCAAAACAAAAAACAAAAAACAATTGTTAAAGATCATTAATGAAATGACTTAGGAAACACATTCATAGCAGAATAAGTATATTCTTTTGCTTTATTCAAGTTTACCCTGAGAAACTTAACTATAGGTTCAAGTATGCTGTGATATTAAAAAAAGGTTAAAGATCACTGGCCCAGGCTCCCCACCTGTAGCTCAAGCAGCTAAGGCACCAGCCACATATACCAGAGTTGGTGGGTTCGAATCCAGTCCGGGCCTGCCAAACAACAACAACTACAACCCCAAAATAGCCAGGCATTGTGGCGGGTGCCTGTAATCGCAGCTACTAGGGAGGCTGAGGCAAGAGAATCGTTTAAGCATAAGAGTTAGAGGTTGCTGTGAGCTGTGACGCCACAGCACTCTAACCAGGGTGACAGCTTGACGCTCTGTCTAAAAATAAATAAATAAATAAAATCACTGGCCCAATCCCTCAATGTTATTGTCTGTTATGAAGTATCCTCCTCAGGTGGGATAAAACAATGTTGGTAGAAACACTGTGACTCAATTATAGCTATGAAAAACTATTAAGTTTTATTATTTCTAACTGGGGTATTATGATGTATCCTGAATAAAAGAGACGCAAATTGCAATGCCAAGAGGTAAATGTGAATGGCCTCAAGATCATGCATGCTCTGCTGGTAGTTTTGAGAAATTGCCTCCTTGGATACAACTTTTGTCTCTTTAGCTTCAAAAAAAGACTATTTTTTAAATCAATAAACAACATCTATTGCCATTAAATGGAGAAGGTGACCACCAGTATCCCTGTGTTATTTCTACAGTCTTTATTAGTCATTAGTCTTTAAGAACCTATTACTGAGGTCTGGCATGGTGGCTCCCTCTGTAACCCTAGCACTCTGGAGGCTGAGGTGGGTAGATTAGAGTTTCAGACCCCTGTCAGCAAGAGTGAGACCCCCAACTCCAAAATGAGCCTGGTGTTGTGGTGGGCACCTGGAGTCCCAGCTAATACGGAGCCTGAGGGAAGAGGATTGCTTGAGCCTAAGAGTTTAACGTTGCTATGAGTTATGCACCAAAGCACTCTACCCAGGGCAACAAAGTACGAGTATGTCTCAACAAAAAACAAAAACAAAAGAAAACATAAAAAAAAAGGTATTAATGTTTTCCCATAAAATTCTCAGCATCCAAAGCTTGTGGACTGTTCTCTTTCTCTAATTTGGTAGAACAGTTGGTTCCTATTACCCACCATGCATTCCTTAAGGAGAAGCATGTGCTGAATGCTCCAGGCATGAAGCCTGATACCACAGTTGTACAATATTCACTGCTTACTGCCATACTGCATAAATCAGACAATATTTAATCTCAAAGGAAAAAGCATGATGATTCACATCTGTAATGCCAGCATGCTGGGAGACCAGGTTGGAAGAATTGCTAGAATCCAAAATTTGAAACCAGCCTGGGGAATAATGAGATACTTTTTGTCAAAACCAAATTAAGAATAATCAGCTGGACCAAATATGGTTTACTCTAATCCCAGCTATCTGGGAGGTAGAGAGAACAAGACAGATGGGGGCTATTAATTATGGGTGGAGGATGGGCCATGATCATACCAGTGTACTTTACCCTGCCTTATAGGCTCCATAAAAATAGTAATAGAAATTAATCTCCAAAGGCAGTGTCCCTTCTTTCAAGAAAATGGCACAGAAATGAATCCCAGTGATCAACTGAGGACTATCATTCTACTGATTCTTTCCAAAACACCACAGTGAAAGGTCACTAAGGATGGCATATGAAGACATGTCAAAGTTCAGAGTGAAAGTCATTAAAACTAAAGTAGCCTTTTCAAAGAACCTCAAATAATGGAATATTGTATAACTTAAATACCCCTGAGTATGTCCATATGTCCTTGTATGTGTGATATGTGTTATGTCATGCTGGTTAATCTATTTTGATTTATAGTTAGTCTCCACCATGTAACATCAGAAATTAAATACTGGAGAACTGGAGACTGCTTTATATCTTGTGCAAACTCTGATATTCCACAGTAATGGTCCTTGGGTATTACTCACATGACAAACATTTCATTTGGGTGGTTTCATAGAAGATGTACTTTGGTTGTATAATGAGGAGTGAGTGGTTAGGCCTGGATAAAGCCCAGCCACATTCATTGCATTTATTTGTTTTTTCTTTAGTATGGACTCTGTGATGCTGACTAATGATGGAACTCATGGTGAGAAGTTGTCACCCTCAATGAGTCTGCAGAGTCACAAATGAATTATCTGATCCTATGCAAGGTGCAAAATGTGACTAAAGGCCTTAGTGCGTACATTCCATTTGTAAGGTTTCTTGCCTGTGTAAATTTGTTGATGACGTGATGGTACAATTTTAAACTAAAGACCTTGCCACAATCATTAGATTTGTAATGTTTCTTTCTGGTATAAATACTGAGGCTAACTCTTTTTTTTTGAGACAGAGCCTCAAGCTATCCCCCTGGGTAGACTGATGTGGCATCACAGCTCACAGCAACCTCCAACTCCTGGGCTCAAGCGAGTCTCCTGCCTCAGCCTCCCAAGTAGCTGGGACTATAGGTGCCCGCCACAATGCCCGGCTATTTTTTGGTTGCAGCCATCATTGTTGTTTGGTGGGCCTGGGCTGGATTCGAACCTGCCACCTTAGGTGTATGTGGCTGGCGCCTTAGCTGATTGAGCCACAGGTGCCAAGCCATGAGGCTAACTCTTAAGGATACCTTATTCATCACATTGGTACAGTTTATTTACATTATGAATAACCTGAGATACATGAAAGTTTGAATATAACCTAAACTAGTCCGTTGCAAAGCTCCTCTCCTGTATGAATGCCCTGATGGTGTATAAGGTCTCTTTTGTGAGCAAAGGCCTTCCTCACTCATTGCATTTCTAAGGTTTCTCTTCAGTACGTGTTTTTAGGTGAACTATAAGGGATATCTTGTGTCTGAAGGCCTTGTCACATTCAATACACTTGTAACCTTTCTCTCCAGTGTTTCCTGATGAACTGTAAGGGTCTTCTTCCATATGCCAGCCTTATTACATTCATTACACTTGTAAGGTTTCTCTCCAGTATGAGTTCAGAGATGAACTGTTAAAGATGCTTTGCCCCTTAGAACTTTGCCACAATTACCACATTTATAGTTTCTCTGCATTATGGATAACTTGATGTATATGAAGTTTCAAACATGAACTCAATTTTTTCCCACTGTCACTGCATTTACAAGGCTTCTCTCCTGTATGAATGCCCTGATATTTTACAAGGTATCTTTTACAATGGAAGACCTTGCCACACACATTCCATTTGTACAGTCTCTCTCCAATATGTGTTTTTTCCCTCATGAACTATAAGGGATATCTCTTCTCTAAAAGCCTTGTCACAGTCATTCCCTTTGTAAGGTTTCTCTTCAGTATGAAAGCCCTGATGTCATGTAAGGTAGGAATTGAATCTACAGACCTTACCACACTCATTACATCTATAAAGTTTCTCTCCTAGGAGTATGGCTTCTCCAATGTTCTATAAAGTCTGAATTTGGCCTAAAGGCCTTGCCATACTCTTCATATGTCATAACTTTCTTTCCAGTATGAATTACTCCATGGTTAGGAGGCCTTAAAGACCCACTAAAGGCTTTGCCATGATCATTATGCCTGTATGGTTCTTCTCTAACGAGTGCATTCAGTTCTTGTGTGACTATTGGAGAATTCCTAAAATCATTCTTGTATTTATTACATATGTGGGTTTTGAGGGTAGAAGGAATATTTTCAAGTGGGGAACATGAGGTAATATGGTTGAGAGAGTTTTCAACTTCACTCCCTTCATCAATTTTACCTTCCACTTGAAATGGCAGATGGGAGTGAATCTGAGTTGATCTTTAATAGGCTTGTATCTTATATCCTTTCCCAATACATAGTTCCTCCATAAAAAGAAAAAGAGGGGAACTTTAACCAATGGCTCTGGCATTTCTGGAGTCTGAACATAAGACTAGGATCTATGGCTCAAGCGGCTAACGCACCAGCCACATACACCTGAGTTGGTGGTTTGAATCCAGCCTGGGCCCGCCAAATAACAATGATGGCTGCAACCAAAAACTAGCCGGGTGTTGGGGCAGGCACCTCTAGGTCCCAGCTACTTGGGAGGCGGAAGCAGGAGACTCACTTAAGCCCAGGAATTGGAGGTTGCTGTGAGCTATGATGCCATGGCACTCTACCCAGGGTTATAGCTTGAGGCTCTGTCTCAAAAAAAAAAAAAAAAGACTAGGATCTATACTACCTACTTGGACATTGAAAGGAATATCTACATACTTTGCATGTAACATTGGCAATGCTAAAAATGCAAGGAGGTGAGGCATGCACTGGAGTAGTGGGCGATGTGCAGGAGCTGGGAGGATTATGGGTGAGTTTCAGAGAGATTATAAACAGAGAAATACAACAGATGCTGAAGTCTACAAAAACAAGGCACAGATAAGCTTTGTAGGGAAAATAATACATTTAAAAGAAGCTGCTTACA
The DNA here is from genome assembly GCA_963574575.1 of Galagoides demidoff. Taxonomy (NCBI): domain Eukaryota; kingdom Metazoa; phylum Chordata; class Mammalia; order Primates; family Galagidae; genus Galagoides; species Galagoides demidoff. The sequence goes on from CAUYQV010090463.1 coordinate 8,317, forward strand.
TATTAGTAATACTAAATAAAAATCTACATAGAGTTCAAACTAATCAAGAAGAAAAGAGCAAACAATCCCATTTATCATTAGTGAAATGACAAGAACAAAAACTCTCAAGAAAACAGATGACTTCAAGAAACACATGTAAAAGTGCTCATCATCCCTAATCAGGAAAGAAATGCACATCAAAACCACTTTGAGCTATCACCTAATCCCAGTTAGGTAGGAATTGAGTGAGAATAGCCCATATCCCAAAGTCCCAAAGCTGCAGATTCTGGTGTGGGTGTAGAGGCAAGGGAACACTTATACACTGTAGGTGTGATATCAAACTAATACTGTCCTGGCCACTCCTGTAGCTCAGTAAGTAGGGCACCCACCATATACACCAAAGAGTCAGGGATCAAACCAGGCCCGGGCCAGCTAAACAACAATGACAACTGCAGTAAAAGAATAGCTGGCTGTTGTGGTAGGCACCTTTAGTCCTGGCTACTTGGGAGGCTAGGGCAAGAGAATTGCTTAAGCACAGGAGTTTAAGGTTACTCTCAGCTGTAAGGCCACAGCACCCTACCCAGGGCAACAGCTAGAGACTCTGTCCCTCCAAAAAAATAGCCAGGTGTTGTGGCGTGTGCCTGTAGTCCTAGCTAGTTTGGAGGAGGAGGGAAGAGAATCACTTAAGCCCAAGAGTTTCAGGGTTCTGTGACCTGTGAAGCCACAGGGCGAAATAGTTAGACTATGTCTCAAAACAAAAAAACACTACTACTGCCTTTTTGAAAAAGAAGTATGGAGAATCCTCAAAGAGCTAAAAGCACACCTCTTCATCTGACTTTCCATCTATATCCTTTCAGACGTCCCTTATAATAAACCATAGGCACAGACAGTATGTCACTGAGGATTGTGAGACAACCTAGCGAATAATCACACCTGAGAACGGCCTCAAGGCACCTCCACCTTTACAGCTGGTTGGTCAGAAGGAAGAGGTGACAACCTCCTACTTATGAGTAGAGTATTAGGTGCGAAGCAGGCTTGCGGACTCAGCCCTCAGCCTGTGATATCAGACTCTAATTCAGGTAAACAGGGTCACAAATGAAGTACAGGAAACTGTTTCATGGCCACCAAAAATTTGGTTATTGGTGGGAAGAAACCCAACACATTTTGCTGACCAGAAGAGAGATATTCCGTGCTGAGTATCAGGGGAGAACAGAAAAAACTTTGGCTTTCTCCAACTGATCTGAACAGGCGGAGAGGGCGAGAGAGAGCTCCATGCTATTTTCCAGCCCCACATGCAAAGAAAGAGCAGCCAATGTTTGTCCACATCCTGATCAGGTCTTCCAAGTACAGGAAATGTAGCGGCACCTGAAGAGGTCAAGGCCTCAGGTCTTTGGTGGTCTCAGCTCTGACCTCTATGGACAGAGAACTGAGCACCAAATGGAACAAAATACAGACAGATACACCACAAGGCAAAAGCGATCCTTTGAAATGACCCTCCATGTGTCACACACATTCATAGCACCAAAGAGGTCACAGAGGTCTTGCCTGATAAAATTAAGAATTTGCCTTAGTCTCTGTTTGAGCTTAGCAGTACTGAAGGGTGAAAAATAAACTTTCCACGTCTAAAGAACACAGTGGTAACCTGAGACAAAGATTCCTGCTTAGGGCCGCACCCATTGCTCAGTGGGTAGGGCGCTGGCCAATACACCAAGGCTGGCCATCTATAGAACAACAGGAGTCATGGGAACCTTGATTTGTAGGCAGTTGGTGAGAAGGAGATGTGACCACCTACCGCTTGCAACTAGTGACTGGAGTACAGGACAGTTTTGGGAACCTGAACCTTAACCTGTGGGATCTGCCTCCAGTTCCAGGTAAACAAAGTCACAACTAAATTGCATTACAGGACACCCAGTCAATATGGGTCAGGAAATTGGTTGTGAGAAGAGAGAAATCCGCACACATTTTGGGGACCAGATGGCAGTGTTTTGTGATGAGCAGAGTGTGAGAGAAGAAAAAAACGCCGTGGCTCTTTCCTATCTCAGATAGATATGCACAGGCAGAGAGGGTGGCAGAGAACTCGTTCAGTTTCCTGACTCCAGATGCAAAGAAACAGCAGCTGGTGTTTGCCCACATCCTGATCAGGTCTTACAAGTACAGGAAATGGGGAGGAACCTGAATAGGGCAAGGTGTTGGGTCTATGGAGGACTCAGCTCTGATCCCTAAATAAACAGAACAGAGTGCCAGATAGAATCAAGTACAGAAGGACACACCACAGGGGAAAGAGACCTTTTGAAACAGCCCCTCATGTGCCATAAATGGAGAACCAAGAGTTCACCAAAGTGAGATGACAGCATGTTGTCTATCACAATGAAGACTTTGGCTTTGTCTCTGAGCTGTAGCACCAATGAAAGGAGACAAAATAAACCATTACATATGTCAAGAAGAGAGTGACAAGTGGGGACAAACAAAGGCTTCTGTTCAGAGCTCACAGGATTTAAACTTTTATTGTACCGCAGAACTCTTTGGCATGAGGAGAGATTCCCAAACGCTATTTAATGGTGCACCTTCCTCTCTGCCCATTGGAGCTCTTACCTGTTATCACCCTTGATATGCCAAAGGAAAAGGATGCAATTAACATAAAGGGGTTTATTCTGAGACAAGTATGTGGGACCATCACCTGCATAAACAGCCACATCCAAGAAGCTTTGAACAAGTGCTCTCCCCATGGCTGGGTTAGAGTTCAATTTTACATGTCAGGAAGACAGGAAAGACATGTAAAGTCATAAATCAATACATAGAAGGCATAGTTTGGATTGGACTGAAAAGGCTGGACATCTCAAAGTGGGCCATTACAGGTTATAGGTGGGTTTAGAAATTCTTTGATTTGTAATTATTTAAAGAAATGCGAATCAGTTAAGTAAACTGATGACATGCAGGTGTGGTTTAAGCTTTGTCCTGCACAGCCTCAGCCTGTTACTGAGCTACAAATATCTTCAAGAAGGGAAGGGGGAGCGTGTTGAGGCAGGTCTCACCTTCCTTTCTCAGGGCCAGAAATTCACCCTTATAGTATTTCTGAGAACCTCTTTGTAAAGATGGGGGTCCATTTCATCAGCAGGGGGAACTTAAGATTTTCTGTAGCCTGGGCGTTTTTTGGCTTAGGCCTGCAATGCTAGCATTCTGGGAGGCTGAGGTAGGTGGATTGCTTCCGCTCAGGAGTTGAAGACCAGTCTGAGCAAGGGTGAGAGCCTCTCTTACTAAAAAATAGAAAAAAATCCAGGCTGAGCTCGGCACTCATAGAATAGTGGTTATGGCACCAGCCACATACATGGAGGCTGGCAGGTTCAAACCCAGGCCAGGCCAGCTAAACAACAATGACAACTAAAGAACAACAACAACAACAACAACAAAAATAGCCAGGTGTTGTAGAGGCTGAGGCAGGAATGTCCCTTGAGACCAGGAGTTTGAGGTTGTTATGCTGCCATGGCACTCTACCCAGGGCAACAGAGTAAGACTCTTTTCTCTAACAAAAAACAAACAAACAAACAAACAAAAACAGAAAACCAAAAAAATTTTTTTATAGTTTACAGATACTTTCCCACCCGTCTGGAGTGTTTTTTACTATTTCCCCTTTACTCTCCTAACTCCAGAGTTTCTTCCTTGCTCCAACACTGACGTTGAGGTCAAAAAGAGAGATTCCTGCTCATAGATGTAAAAAATAAAGGAACATCTAGTCCTGGTACTCTTCCAAATTCCAGCCCCACCTGAAGGTGGAAGGTGGACATTACAGAGAAATCTAGGAAATATTTCACAAATTCATCCACTGAACGTCCACTTCTGAACGCTGAGGAAACACTGTGAGGTGCCGTGTCCAGCAGACTTACCAAAACTACTGAACCAAAAGCACAGGGATAGGGAATAAAGAATTGGCTATTTGGGGTGGTGCCTATGGCTCAAAGAGTAGGGCGTCAGCCCCATATCCTGGAGGTGGTGGGTTCAAACCCAGCCCCAGCCAAAAACTGGAAAAAAAAAGAAAAAAAGAATTGGCTATTTTAAAAGGCATAGGGTTTCCAGTATACCTCAGCCCTGGTATGGTGAAGGGTGCAGATAACATAAGCAAAGGGACAGCTAAGGTCCAGATTCGACAGTACAAAGCTTTTCATTTCTGAAGAGATACAGCTTCGATCTCAGTCAAGAACAGAGGGAGTTCCAAGAGGCAATCAGGGAAAACAGAAAGGTAAGCAAGGATAGATCCTAACTTTGGGAGAAAAGTAATCCTCCCCCAGGGAGACCAGGTTCCTATAGTTCTCCAACATCAAGTCCCTGTATAAAGTCCACTGAGCAGGGTCCAGGCACTTCCACTCCTCCTGAGAGAATTCTATGGCCACATCCCTGAATGTCAAAGGGCTCTGAAATGAAAACACATTTTACCAAAGGGTTACGGGTAGTGTTCTTATGTTTACTAAATAGAGGAGACAGAGGTAGGAGAATGAACTCATTAAGGTGAGTATTCCTACAAATCCAAATAAAGTATAGCTGAGCACATTATGTCTCCTTCCTGTTTTATTCCACTAATGGTTCTGATACCCTCTTAATGAGGATATTTCTCATTCTTGTGGACCATTTAAGAAATAGACAAATACAAAATGAACACAGGGCTATCCTTGTGTAAGACACTATTTTTGACACAGAAAGTGATATTGACCATAGGTGGGGGTGACTTCAGAGATGACAAAATTCCTGATGCCTTTAATGAGAGGCCAGAATCTAATATCCCAGATGATGGCAGTAAGAGCAGTGACTGAAGTTTCTGAGCACTTCCCTATGCTAGGTGTTATTTTAAATACCATATGCCAACATAATACCCAGAAGAGAAAGCTCTGCTGCCATATTACTGGGAACTGTGTCACATATGGGTGTCCAACCTTTTTTTCCTGCCATACTTTGGAGGAAGAAGAATTGTCTTGGGCAACCCACTGAATACACAAACACTAACAAATGCTGATGAGCAAAGACAGGGCTGTGAATGATTTTTGCAAAATCCTACACCACAGATGAGCAAAACAGTCCCGAAATAATCTACACGTAGTGCCCAGGCCTCAGCTTGGACACCCTGAATATACTCTAAGATAAAATAGCAGACACAATTGAGCATTCCTTTAAAATAAAAAAACCAAGTACCAACAGGAAAAGAACCATAATACATTGAGCCTGAAAAGACTTTCTGCAATATAACACCAAAAGCACAAGCAAGAAAAGCTAATACAGAACAAAGAAACTAAATCCAAATAAAAAACTGCTATGCATCAACATTAGCAACCAGAAGAGGGAAAGGGAACCTATGCAATGGGAAGAAAGATTCGCAAATCATGTCTCTGACAGGGGTTCATATCCAGAGGAACTCTACAACTTTACAACAAAAAAAAGAAATAAACCAATTATAGAATGGGCAAAGGACCTTAATAGGCATTACTCCAAAGAAGATAAGCAAATGGCCAACAGGTGCATGAAAAGATGCTCATCAACACTGATCATAAGACAAATGCAAATTAGCACCACAGAGAGACTTGACGGCATACTCTGGCTATTAATGTTAGAACAGAAGATCCTAAGTTCCTGTGGAGAAGTGGGAACTCTCACTCACTGATGCTGCAAATGTAAAATGGTGCATCCATCATGGAAGTCAGCAAGGGGGTGTCTCAAAAACTGCAAAATAGAGGCCGGGCGTGGTGGCTTATACCTGTAATCCTAGCACCCTAGGAGGCTGAGGCAGGTGAGCTTAGGAGTTTGAGAATACCCTGAGCAAATGTGAGACTCCCGTCTCTATTAAAAATAGAAAAAACACAAAACAAAACAAAAAAAACCTGCTCTTCCCCTAAGGAAGTGATCTGTGATCTGTGAAAATGGT
>CAUYQV010090464.1:0-20054 GCA_963574575.1 Galagoides demidoff
GCACCTGTGGTCCCAGCTACTTGGGAGGCGGAGGCAGGAGACTCGCTTGAGCCCAGGAGTTGGAGGTTGCTATGAGCTGTGATGTCATGGCACTCTACCCAGGGGGATAGCTTGAGGCTCCGTCTCAAAAAAAAAAAAAAATACAAAATTTACATCCCCTTCAGATGTGTCCATAGAGGGTATGGGCAAGGAAGAACCTCCTAAAGAGCAGTGAGGGGCCATGGATAACAAAGGATAAAGAATCCTTTCAGAGCAGAACGAGCATCTAATTAGGCTCAGGGAAGACTTTACAATGCCTGCTCCTCAGGGTTTCATAATCAATATTTCAATGGTGGCTGTATTTCTCTATTGGTATCTTTTATACATGGGAGGGACTCTTCTTTCTTCTTCTTTCTTCCTTCTTCTTTCTTCTTCCTTCTCCTCCTCCTCCTTCTTCATCTTCTTCGTGTGACTTTGTCACCCTTGATAGAGTGCTATGGCACTTAGCTCACAGCAACCTCAAACTCTTGGGCTCAAGCAAGCCTCAGCCTCCTTAGTAGCTAGAACTACAGGCACTCACCACAATGCCTGGCTACTTTTTCTATTTTTAGTAGAGACCAGGTCTGGTTCTTGCTTAGGCTATTCTGTAACACCTGAACTCAAGCAATCCACCCATCTCAGCCTCCCAGAATGCTTAGACTGCAGGTGTGAGCCACTGTGCCTGCCGGGACTTTTCTTTTTAAATTGACACTATGCTGTCCTGCTGCACCATTGTATACTCTGTGTAGTGTCACATGATTGGATTCTAGTCGACTGAACTGTGAGCAGCAGCGATCTGTACCACTGCCAGGCCTGGCCTGTGAAAAACCTCCAACTCTGGGAGCCGAGGTAGAAGGAGCCATTGAGCTCAGGAGTTCCAGACAAGTCTGAGCAAGAGTGAGACCCTGTTTCTACTAAAAATACAATAATCAGTCAGAAGTTGTGGTGAGAGCCTGTAGTCCCAGCTTTTGGGGAGGCTGAGGCAGAAGGATTGCTTGAACCCAAGAGTTTGAGGTTGCTGTGAGCTAGGCTGACTGATGCCATAGCACTGTAGCCTGAGCAACAGAGTGAAACTCTGTCTCAAACAAACAAATATACAAATGAAAAAAATGAACCAAAAATTAAAACCTCCAACATGCACCCCTCTTTTCTCCCCCTTCTTATGTCTGGAATAAATCTGAAAAGCCATGTGCTAAAAACGGCGGCGCCTCTGTCAGCCTGAGTCTCTGAACACCTGTGTGTAGGGAATCTGCCCTGTTAACTTGCTTGCCTGCCCAATGTGAGCAAAGAATGCCATTGGGTCTGTCTGTTATAGCTGTTGTTATGCCATCTCTAACTACCACATTATTTAATACATCATCTAATAAACTTTTAATTTCAATTATCATCTTTTTTATGTTAGTTCCAATTGGTTCTTTTTCAAATCTGGTCAAGTTTAATATTCTCCTGTTCATTGCTGTGTTTCATTTCATTTTATTTTATTTTGAGACAGAGTCTCACTATGTTGCACTTGGTAGAGTGCCATAGTGTCACAGCTCACAGCAGCAATTGTCTTGTCTCAGCCTCCCAAATACCTGGGTCTACAGGCACTTGCCACAGTGCCTGGCTATTTTTTGTTGCAGTTGTTGTTATTGTGTAGCTGGCCCAGGCCGGGTTAGAACCCACCACCCTTGGTGTATGTGACTGGTGCTGCAACCACTGTGCTACAGGCACTGAGCCATTGCTGTGTTTTTAATTCCATCTTTTAGTTCTGTAAAAAATTTAAACAAAACCATTGTATATTCTATACCTAATTTCAGTATCCAAAGTCTTTAGAGATTTAATTCTAATTATTTATGCTGACTCTTGGTTGTCTTTCTTCTTTGTGACTTGATAATTTTTACACCTGGGTTTATGTTGCCTGAGCCCTTTGGAATTCCTTGTGGGCCTGGGTTGAGGGTATAATCTCTCCAGAGAGGATATATATTTGCTGCTTCCAGGCCCATAAAGATATTATCAACCTGGCACCAATTTAAGCTTCACTTTTCTTTTTCTTTTGAGACAGAGCCTCAAACTGTCACCCTGGGAAGAGTGCCGTGGCATCACAGCTCACAGCAACCTCCAACTCCTGGGCTCAAGCGAGTCTCCTGCCCCTGCCTCCCAAGTAGCTGGGACTACAGGTGCCTGCCATAACACCGGGCTATTTTTTGGTTACAGCCGTCATTTTTGTTTGTTCGAATCCTGGCTGGATTCGAACTCACCAGCTCAGGTGTATGTGGCTGGTGCCTCAGCCTCTTGAGCCACAGGCACCAAGATAGCTTCACTTTTTTTTCAAAGTGGGTCTTTCTGAATTCTTTGGGTAGTGTAAGTTTAATGCAAGGATAGAAAATGTATAATAGTTACAAATTCCTGGAGGAACCTTGAACCTTTTATTATTGTGCTTTTTCCCATTCAGAGCTGAAGCTAAAATGGACAACTTATTTTGGGGATTTCCCTTTGCTGGCTAGACCTTGGTTAAATATTTCATCTTTCTCAGTCTTAATTTAAAACTTATAGCATAGATTTATTTTGAACATTAAATAACATAATGTATATGAAGTGCTTAGATTGTATTTAGCACAAATTAAACACTCAATAAGTATTACATTTTGTTTTACTATTTATATGACAAGACCTGGACCCAACCCAATTAGAAATGATACAAAACAGTGTAGGGATTGGTGACAGTTTATGTAGTTCAGGTGCTACCATGGGATATACGGAGAATATCCTTAGAGGGAAGTGAGAGCTGCAGAAACTATTCTATTTTTCTTTATTTTAAAAAATGTTATTTATTTATTTATTTATTTATGAGACAGAGCCTCGGGTCTTGCTTTGTTGCCCAGACTGGTTTGCACTGACATCATCATAGCTCACTATAGCTTCAAATGCCTGTGTTCAAGTCACCTTTCCGATTCAGGCTCATGAGCAGCTGGATCGACAGATGCATGCTGAGATAATTTTTCTACTTTTTTGTAGAGATGTGGGTCTAATTCTTGCTCAAGCTGGTCTTGAACTCCTGGCTTCAAGCAATCTTCCCTCCTGGGACTTCCAGAGTGCTAGGATTACAGGTGTGAGCCTCCATGCCTAGCCATCTTCTGAAGTTTTTAAACAACACCAGGATTGATGAATCTCATGATTTAAAGAATATTAGTGGTAAAAAAAATAAATTAATTCAAAACAAAGAATATTAGTAGTGAAATTTAGTGAAAAAGTCAATTCACTAATTCAGCACAGTGCAATTTCCCTCAGCAGGCTGATCAAAGGGCCTGAACATATGGTTTGAACCCCTTAGCCCCATGCAGTGTGTGTATGAGTTTTGCTAGGGCTGCCATAGCAAAGTGTCACAAACTGAATGGCTTAAATAAAAGTCTCTTATCTCACGCTTCTGGAGGCTGGAAGTCTTAGATCCAGGCATCAGGAGAGCCATGTTTCCTCTGAAGACGCCAGCGAAGGATCTGTTCCAGGCCTCTCTCCTGGCTTCTGGTAGTTTTTCGGCTTATGGCAACATAAATCCAATCTTCACACAGAGTTCTCCCTGCACACATGGTCTGTCTCAGCATCCAAATTTCTCCTTTCTACAAGGATATCTGTCATACTAGATTAGGGATCCAACCACTTCCATATGACCTTACCCTAACTAATTGTATTTGTACTGACCCTATTTTCAAATAAGATCACATTCTGAAGTTCTTACTGGAGGTTAGAACCTCAACATCTGAATTTGGAGCAGGGGGCCTACAATTCAGCCTGTAACTAGGTGGTCTTCCTCTGTGCTGCCAACGGAGGCAGAAAGGAACTCTTTCAGTTCCTGCATGCCAATGCCTACACCTGCTCCCTGTTGGGTTTTTCTTTTCCCCTGCATACACTCATGGCTTGTTTTAAATGTTTGTCTCTTCCCCTGCAACTGCAGTAATTTCTCAGTCTTGACTCTCAGGCAATGAGATGTGCTGAGAACAGATGTCTCCAAATCTGTTTGTGTCACTGTCTCAGATTTAGATTAAGGCTCAACTAATATGCAGCAGGCACTTAGCATGTGTTTTCACATACCTTACCTCTCAGAGTCCTACAATATCCCTCCAGCATCATATCTTCTTTGTGAGGAAAATAAAAGCTCTCTTTTTTTTTTTTTTTAGACAGAGTCTCACTATGTCACCCTTGGTAGAGTGCCGTGGCATCACTGCTCACAGCAACCTCAAACTCTTAGGCTTAACTGATTCTCTTGCTTCAGCCTCCCAAGTAGCTGGGACTCTAGGCACCTGCCACAACACCCAGATATTTGGGGGGTTATAGTTGTCATTGTTGTTTGGCAGGCCCCGACTGGGTTCGAACCGCCAGCTCCTGTGTATGTGGCTGGCGCCCTAGCCACTCAGTTACAGGCGCTGAGCCAAGGCTCATTGTTGTTGAGTAACTTACACAACATTGCACCACAGTAAGGGGTGGAGCTAGGAATATGATCCATCACAGAAGGATTTTTGTCTTATTTTCATGACTCCAGAAGCCAGCGCTTGAGTAAAGAGATGTTATTTGAACCTGGTTCTTCTCATTCTGGATTTTCCCACTACACTTCCCTGCTATACCAGTTGGTGATGTCAATGAATGGAAGTGACCCTGTTCTTGGAGGCTTAGCATCCAGTCACAGTGTGTCATTGTTCAAATTGGAAATTAGCTTTGTCTCACTCTGTATATATACACAGCCGCATCACTTATTCACTACCAGAACTTACAAAACCCATAATCTATCTGGCTGGGGTTCACTTGAGGATCATATAACAACAAATACACAGGAAATGAAGAACAAAGTTGGCTGGTTCACGCAACCTAGTGCAACTGTCAAAGGCAGAGGAACTCTGAGGAAAAAAAAACAAAGACCCTTTTCCCCTCTCAGTGCCTTAGCCAAGGTAGCACAGTTCACTTCAGAAACTGCCCTACCACCTCTTTGAGGAAGCAGCCAAATCTCCCAACTGTCTTCATATGTTCTGTCACTTGGCTCTCTACCCTATCCCCACTCTGGGGGAGAGGAGAACAGGCAATGAAATATTGCAGAAGTGGGAGCTGTGGTGGCTCACACCTGTAATCCTAGCACTCTGGAAGGCCAAAGCCCAGGAATTCAAGACCAGTCTGAGCAAGAGCAAAACCCCATTTCTACTAAAAATAGAAAAATTAGCAAGGTTTTATGGTAGGTGCCTGTAGTCCCAGCTACTCGGGAGGCTGAGACAGGATTGCTTAAGCCTAGGAGTCTGACATTGCTGTGAGCTAGGTTGAGGCCTTGGCACTCTAGCCTGGGGCAACAGAGGGAGACTCTGTCTAAAAAAAAAAAAGAAAGAAAGAAATATTGTGGAGGCTCTGGGAGGCAGGAAGATGAACTGATAACGCTCTCTGGTCACCAGGATTTGTATTCAATTAGAGGAAGATACCAGGAGCTGGTTTAACAGGGTGATTGTAGGTGTCCGGATCTGGCCTAAGTGGGGACAGTGGGAAGTGATTCCAGGGAAGGTGACCCTTGGCAGATAGTCTTCAATGTTCACCAACTGGTCTGTTCACTTGAGCTTTGAGAGCTCAGTTTTCTCCTGAGGGATTGTCAGGTCAAATTCTCATCCTCTGCATGAAGGTCTTCATACTGAAATTCTAGTCTCCTGGACTTGAAACTCTGGGGAAATGTGGAGACAGGGACGTATTTGGGAGATGAATGCAAAAAGAGGGGAAGAAAAGTGTTTGAGATAAGAAAATAGATCAGTCCCTGAGGCATGCTTTTAATCAGGAATCGAAAACTGAAGCAATTAAATCTCAATTTCTTGATTATTTTCAGGTATGCTTGTTTCACTTGAATATTCAGATAATTTCCCTAATTGGGCCATTTCCTTTGCCTATATAGACCTAAGTTATTATTCTCATTATTGAATCTATAAAGTCCTAGGCATGGGCTCTCTCTGGGGGAGGAGTCCAGGCCAGGTCCAGAATCCAGTTCTCCTCACCCACGTCCTAGCTCTCAGCTGCATCTTAGGGACTTCTGCTGGTCTCCTCACCCCACCTCTCTGTGGATGACAAGTTCCAGTTCCATAGACAACTGGTAGAGTTAAGCATCCAGAAACTGATCTGCCATCAGTGACTCTTTGACAATGGTTCTTAATTTGAGATTCACTTGCCATTTCTATAATAACTGCTTCACCCTCTGAGAGCCAGCACACTGGCCTGGAGTTTAAAGAGGAAGGACATTATGGCCAGGATCCTAAGTGTCTATAAGACAGGAAGTTAGGGAATCACAGAACCTGAGAACCAGAAGAGACTTTGGAGAGTAGAGATCTGCTCTACTTTTCTCAGAAAGAGAAGATAAGGCCCAAAGCTGGGACGTGACTGATCCACAGAGACAAGCCTGGATATACAGCCAGTCCATGGGTCAGCAGTCTGGTACTTTTCCCACACCACCGTGCTCTTCTCTTTCTTAGAAAAAAAAAAAAAGCCACAGCCAGTCTTGGTGGCTCACACCTGTAATCCTAGCACTCTGGGAGGCTGAGGCTGGAGCTCAAAAGTTTGAGATCAGCTTGAGCAAGAGCCAGACCCCTACGAAAAATAGAAAAATTAGCTGGGCATTGCGGCAAGTTCCTGTAGTCCCAGCCGCCAGAGGCTGAGGCAGGAGGTCGGATGGAACCCAGGAATTTGAGGTTGTAGTGATGTGACAGAGCAAGACTCTGTCTCAAAAAAAAGAAAAAATTAGAAAAAGATGTTTCAGTAGTGTGTGGGAGGGCCACCCACCTCCCCATGGATTTGAAGCCTCTCTCTACCCCAGACCTAACTCTGTACCCATGGCAAACCGTCAAGGTCCGGCTGACCTCCTGGGTTTCATTATTGCATATTAGCTTGGGTTTAAACCATGACTAATACCAGAAGATCCGAGGCTGTGCCCACTCGTCAGTTTTGGGAATTTTGTAACCTAACGTTTAACTGCGCGCATACGGGTGAACAGCCCTTGCCTGACCACACATCATCCCGGTAGGGCAGGTGGCTGTCCAGCACTCCTCAGGGCATTTCTAGGGTGGCTTTGCTTCTCCTCTGCTTGCCACAGTTGCAAACCTTCGCAGTGCCATGACCTCTGGGGAAACTCGATCTTAAGTCCCATGGACACACGCTCCAGTCCCGCGGGGCTCCCAGGACACTACAGCGATCGGATTTCGCGTGGCCGCCCAGTTCCCCCTACTCGTATCCCCTCCCGCCAGGGAACCCCCGAAGCCAATCAGAACGTCGCGGAGCTCAGGGTTGTAGAGTCCCAAGCTCGGGACCCGCCCCTCTTTGTTGCGGTGGCCAATGGACGCATTCGGAACATCGGCGGCTGCCCGGGTGACTCGGTTATATGTCACAGAATAACATTCGAGAATGGGACATGGAATGAGGCGACGGCAGCAGCAGCCCCAGCCCCAGGCCCAGCAGCAGCAGCAACAGCAGCAGCAGCAGCGGTCCTCGTCGCCCCCGCCGCCCGGAGAGGCTCTGCAGCCATGAAGCCGACTGTCCTGAGGTAGGGCTCTGGAGCTGCGGTGCGCGCTTCCTGCGCCCCGCGTGCACCCAGTCTCTCCCGGTGCATGGCTGGACTCAGGGAAAGGGGGCGGGTGGAATTCTGCCCACCACAGCCCCGCCGGGGGCCAGGGAGAAACCCAGCCGCCTTTGCAAGCCGAGGCTGCTGCAGCGCCCTCGCGCCAGCTCTGGGCACTCACTCACGTGCCGACACGTTACTTGGCTTAGCTCCTCGCTCTGCTGCATCTGGAGACCAAGCAATGTGTGGAGCCGTGTGGGGACCTCCTGTTCCTTCATGCTACACGAGCTGGCTTTCTTCTCCCTTCACTGTCCCCTACGCATCCCCTACGCCCCCGGTATTTAGGTTTGTGTGAAGCTTTGTGGCAAATTGCGAGCTCTTTCTAGGTAATCTAGGTATTCCATTCCCAGGGGTTCTGTCAGCGCACTGGGTTAGCAGGAGGTGGCGTGGAAACACTTTGGGGGCCCCTCACTCGAGTTCTCACCCCCAGAGGATGTCCTCTTAGCCGTGGTGTCTGCTGTGTCTCCACTGATTCCAGGCGCGGCCCTTAGCCGGGAGTACGGCCGCCTCCGCGGACTCCCGCCGCCGCTCTCCCTTCGTGTGTCCTGCTGCAGCGAGAGGCATGGAGAAGGCCACCCCCGCGGGGCGCTGAACCCCGCGCCGCGCCAGCGCGCACACGCCCCCCGCCGCCGCCGCCCCCGCTCTCCCCCGGCGCTGCGCTCCCCGCCCCGGCCCCACCATGACCGGCTCCGCTGCGGACACTCACCGCTGCCCCCACCCCAAAGGCCCCAAAGGCACCCGGTCCCGGAGCAGCCACGCGCGGCCCGTGAGCCTCGCCACCAGCGGGGGCTCGGAGGAGGAGGACAAAGACGGCGGGGTGCTGTTTCACGTTAACAAGAGCGGCTTCCCCATCGATAGCCACACCTGGGAACGCATGTGGATGCACGTGGCCAAGGTGCACCCTAAGGGGGGAGAGATGGTGGGCGCCATCAGGAACGCCGCCTTCTTAGCAAAGGTCAGTGGCTTCAAAGGCAGGGGTGGAGTTGGGGGTGACGGGGTGGGCAGTGATGGGACCTTTTCAGCCTGTACATTGCAAATAGAAGCAATTTCCATTTTCCTGGTCCTGCTACAAACTGCCTTTCCCTCCCCAGTCACCCGCCATCCCTTTTAAAAATCGAGATATTTACCTTGGAAGCCTTAGCAATGGGGGTTGGGGAGGGAATTGGAGGGGGCTTGCTGTCCTGCCTGAGACTGTATGGTCGGGTTGTGCCAAGGTTTCTTTGAATTTCCAGCCAAACTCTATTATTTACTCAGCCCCACGTACATCCTCTTTCGATAAAAGCTAGAGCCACCAGGTAACACCAGCAATGCCCAAGAAGAATGCGCAGGACCCCAGGGATCCTGCCCTGTTTGTTCCCTTTGCTCTTTGCAGTCTTTTGCCTCCTGCTACCTCCCCACCCCCCAGGCAAATGATTTATTAAGCTGTGAATGAATTTGCAATCAACCAGTCAGACTTCTCAGTGTGAATCATTTCTAGACTTTATGCCAATTTTTTTTTTTTTTTTCTAATGACAGTGACTTTCACCTCTGAAACTTGCAAAGTGAACTCTCTTCCCAGCTTATCTGGGCTCCAAGAAAAAAGAAAGACTTTTGGCTGTGGCTTAAAAGGGACTTTCCAGTATACATGATGAATTAGTCTGTCTGGATAGAGAAAGAGGCTTAGGAGTGAAACTCTCTTTTTACCTTGGAGAGAAGCCAGTGAGCCATTTGGGCTTGGTGGCAGAGGATATGTCCCTTGGTGGGAGTAGCTACCTTATATGGAACATTAAAGTGTAAACTGGGGAGAAAGAGCCCAGGGGTGATAGCATGGCCAATGGTTTCCCTTGGTGCTGCTGGGAAGATTCCTAGGCAGGTCTAGGAATGCCAGACCTGAGACTGGAAGGCCATCTGGTCGAGTTCCCAGCCTGGTGACAGCTGAGCTTCTGAGCCTGCAGGCCAGAAAGCTGTGTGTGCCCTTGGGGAAGTGGCAGAGCCTCTGAACTTCACGCTGCAGTTAGTTATAGTGTTTATTACTCTGCTGGACAAGGAGATCTTCATTATGGCCAACTAGAATCTTGCCTGCTTTAGTGTCAATAACACCCTTGCTGAATTCTTTAGCACGAAAACAATGGTCATCTGTACTACAGTTCAGACTTCAGGATATTTCTCTCCTTGAGTGAGACGCCGGGAGCCTTTTAAACCTGGAGAAGAAGTGGCCACAAGGAACTGAGGCTTGTTCCCACCACCTTGTGCTGCTGTTCTAGGTCAGCAGCCTCAGCATTGACCCTATCTCTACTTGTGTCTTCAGCCTTCCCCCAACCTTGTGGCTGGAGGCGGGGTGCTGGAAAGCCTCCTTCTCTAAGTGGGAATCATGGAATTTTACTATTAGTAGAGACCAATGTCCTACCTCTCAGCAGACTCCCTTCCTCCTTCTGAAGATCCCCTGGGAATGGGGGCCTCACTGCCTCCTGGGGTAGCTGATGCCAGGCCTTGCTAGATTGGTTGTTGGGAAGCTCTTAGACCAAAACAGAACTAACCCCTCCATGTCCCTATACCCCGCCTTCCACTGTGAAATGTAGTTACATTTCACCACTGATTCTTGTGTTGCCCTTTGAATCAGGGCAGAGCTCCTGGTGCCTCTGAATGTTACAAGACAGTGCTCTTGGCTAGGCATGGTGACTCATATCCATAATCCTACCACTCTGAGAGGTATAGTCGTCAGGATCCCTTGAGCTCAAGAGTTTGGGACCAGCTTGAGCAAGAATGGGACCCCATCTCTGCTAAAAATAGAAAAAATAGCCAGGCATGGTGGCAGGTATAGTCCTAGCTATTTGGGAGGTTGAGACAGGAGGATCACTTGAGCCTAGGTTGCAGTGAACTACAATGATGCCACAGCACTCTTGCTAGGACAACAGAATGGGACTCTGCCTCACAAAGAAAAAAAAAGGAAAAGAACCTCCCCCCTAAAAAAAACCTCAAGTCAGTGCTCTTATGGTGGAAGAGACTTAGACTAAAAATCAAGGGACTGAATCATAGTCTTGGTTGTGCGACATCTGGTCTTCTGCCTACGTCACACACTTAAAATTTCTTATCTCAGTTTTCTCATCCCTAAAATGGGAGTAGATCAAATTTCACATAAAGTTCTCTCCAGTTCTAAAAACCCATGATGTTATGTATGACCTGTGAGTCTCAAGGTCCCTGATGCTGATCTGGGTGATACTAGAGGTCCACTGAATTAGGAGCCCTCAAATCTGTGACATTCTGTCATTCTGTATCTTCCTTTAGTCTTCTTTGTCCAGAAATTCTTTGTAGTTCCTTTTACCCTTTCTTTGTTCCCACACCAACTCTTTATAGAAAAATTCCTGGCTTGGTGCCTGTGGCTCAATCGGCTAAGTCGCCAGCCACATACACCTAAGGTGGCAGTTCGAATCCCCAGCCCGGGCCTGCCAAACAACAATGATGGCTGCAACCGAAAAAATGGCCAGGCATTGTGGCGGGCGCCTGTGGTCCCAGCTACTTGGGAGGCGGAGGCAGGAGACTCACTTGAGCCCAGGAGTTGGAGGTTGCTGTGAGCTGTGATGCCATAGCACTCTACCCAGGGGGATAGCTTGAGGATCCGTCTCAAAAAAAAAAAAAAAAAGAAAAGAAAAATTCCTAGTTTATCATCATTCATTCCCCCGAAAACAAGCACATGTGAAACAATATTCTAAATGTTGCCAGAGCAGTTTAGAACATAAGATTACTACTCCCTGAGACCTGTACTTGATACTTCTATTATTGTGGTGTTCTTCAAACAAGAGTGTTCCATTTTTTATACAGCAGCCATCTCGTATGGTACTTTCTCGTAGTAACCTGAAGTTCACGTGAGAACTGCTGCCACTCCCCAGCCCTGATGTGGGCAATTGGCTATTTGGCCCTAAATATAAAGAACTTAACATCTCTCTCTCTCTCTTACATTACATCATAATGGTTAATTTTGCATCTCCAAAAACAGCATGACATCCCCGGGGCCCCAACATTCCACAGACTCTGACCCTGCCCAGGCCCTGACATGGGAAGAACCTCAAAAGCCCTCTTTTCCAAGAGCCACCTCTCACCGATTTCCAAGCACTACTCCTGTGCTTAACTTGGCAGACTCGTTCCTCTGGAGCCAATCCTTTTCTCCTTCAACCACATGGATATCTTGCTGAGGAATTTGTACGGAAGAGGGGTAGTAGGCTGGTAGTAGTAGGGCTGTAGACTTTCAGGGAGAGTAACCATTTTGCAATTGAACGTGGACTAAGCGGCAAAAGAAGTATACTGTGCTAGGTTTCAGGGCCCCTGTAGAACATTCCATCAGCAGCCATGAGAGTTCTGAAGGTCCGCGTATCCCCTCTGGAGGGTTTACCTGCTCTTAGATCCTCTTATTTATGACTACAGGTCTCTCCCTGGGGGTTACTGAGTCTGAAGTTAGCATTTTACCTGATAAAAGCCAGTGTTTTTTAGGTATAGTTTAAGAAAACAGCAAGAGTCCATTGGAGGAGAATAGGGGATGGGACGGGATGGGCAAAGAGTGACCAGCCCAGAAACAGCTGGGCATACTAGGAAATGCTCCTTTTGTTTCTTGACTAGCTGGAGCTGGACTCTCTGAAGAGCAGAAAGCCAGGATAGATTCAGCAGGAAACAATGATGCCTGTTTTTTTGCAGACCCCATGTTTTTGTGCCTTGTTCTCACATTGATTCTAAATTGAGAAGTAATTCACATTTAGAGGAATGAGCTTTGCTTGGGTGAAGACCCGTGAGTGCTTGGGACTTGACACTTGCCAGCACTCAAGGTGTCGCTCCTGCTGTTTGCTGGCTGTCACTTGCAGCTCACTTCCTGTCGTGTCCTGGATTCAGAACCATCCATTTGTGTGTCCATTCTGCTCAGTCCTAGGACCTATCAGTCAACATTAACAGAAGTTCCTGGCTGCTCCTGGGCTCCTGGGTGCTTTGCTGTGCTTCTCCTCCCAGGTTAGCAGAGAAGATCTGCCTGGCATCTGCACTGTGTACTCAGAGGAGGGATGGCAAAAGGCTTTGCTTTCTCTTTGTTCTTTTTTTTTTTGAGACAGAGTCTCACTTTGTCTCCCTATGCTATGGTGTCATAGCTCACAACAACTTCAAATTCTTGGGCTTACAAGATCCTCTTGCCTCAGCTGAGCAAGAGGCAGATTCTCTTGCCTCATCCCGAGTAGCTGAGACTACAGGCATCTGCCACAACACCCAGCTATTTTTTTAGAGATGGGGTATCGCCCTTCCTCAGGCTGGTCTCGAACTCCTAAGCTCAAGCAACCCACCTGCCTCGGCCTCCCAGAGTGCTAGGATTACAGGCGTGAGCCGCCACGCCCAGCCTTCTCTTTATTCTTATTAAAGGATCCTGGTCCCTGGGGCTCTTGCTGCGTCCCCAGCTCCTTTCCTGGCCTCTTGCTTTTCTCTCACACGATAGAGAAGTTACATAACTGGGTCCATCTGCATCATTTCCCTTGCATTTTTCTGAGAGGTCAACTGTGTTTGACCAGAATGAAATGGAAGAGAGGCCATCCACAGGAGCTGTGCCTGTTTCATTATTTTTCCTCTGGAGCAACCACCTTGTTGTCCACTCCACTGCTTCCTACTCCCACTCCCAGCCTCCCAGGGCCCCCGTGCCCATTTTGGGAATAAGCAAAAAGGAGTGAATCCTGGGCTCTTCCTAAAAAGGTGCATCAGAGCTGCATGAGAAGGTCCTTGTTGGATTGTGGATCTGCATTTTAGCATCTCTTCACTAACTGTAGAGGCAAAAAATAACATTTTGAAGTGGGTTTAATTTGCATTTCTTAAATTATTAGTGAGCTTGAACATTTTTTCAGATATTTATTTACTATTTACATTTCTTCTTTTGTGAATTGTCTTTCCTTTGTCTTTTTATTGTGGTAAAACATATAGTTTACCATTTTAGCCATTTTTAAGTATACAGTCCTGTGGCATTAAGTACATTCACATTGTCTTACAGCTGTCACCGTCCATCTTCAGTTGAAACTTTGTATCTCACTTCCCTCTTTCCCCAGCCCCTGGCAACCACCACTCTACTTTTTTTCTTTTTCTGAGACAGGGTCTTACTCGGTCTCTCAGGTTAGAGTGCCGTGGCATCATCACAGCTCACTGCAACCTCAAACTTCTGGGCTCAAGTGATCCTCCTGCCTCAGCCTCTACAATAGCTGGGACTACAGATACCCACCACAATGCCTGGCTCACTTTTCTATTTAGAGTACAGATAAGGTCTCACTCTGTTGCTCAGGCTGGTCTTGAACTTCTGAACTCAAGGATCCTCTCTCTTCGGCCTCCCAGACTGCTAGGATTGTAAGTGTGAGACACTGCACCCATTCACTATTCTATGTCTCTATGACCTTGATTACTCTAGGAATCTCATGATCGGGGAATCATCATCATATGTATTTGTCTTTTTGTGACTGGCTTATTGACTTAGGAAAATATCTTCATGGTTCATTCAGGTCATAGCATGTGTCAAAATGTCCTTCCTTTTGAAGGCTGAAAAATACACCATTGTACACCACTGTACATTCTATTGTATACCACATTTGGTCCATTCATTCATCTGTCGATGAACACTTGGTGACTTCTACCTTTTAGGGCCATTATTTTTTCTTGAGGCTTAAAGAGCTTCCTTATCCCTTTGTATGAACTCTTCACAAATTGGAGATATTAATTTATTGTCACTAGATATTCCCAGGGGAAGTGGATGTTTTAAGCCTCTTCCACTACAGTAAAAAGGTATCTCCATGGTGCGAAGCGCCCATGTTGAGTGTCCAGGGACTCAGCCACTGCCGATTCGATTCTGTTTTCCATTTCCAAAAAAAGTAGAACACCTGGTTTGGCCAGTCTAGACCCCTGAGAACACATTAGTAACAGGGTTCACATTTAATGTGCATCCTGTGTCCAGCCCCAGGCTTCCTGCTTTTATATTGGGTCATGCAATCCTTATAACCAGCCTGGAAGGTTCCAAGCAGGTGATACTATTCCTGTTTAGTTAGGAAGAAAACAGACGGGCCATGTAGCTTGACCAGGGTCCTCAGCTGGTGAGTGACAAAGCAGAAATTTGAACCTGATTGTGTGTGTCACCTAATTACACCCCGGAGCCCACTTGGTTTTCAGTGGGAACAGCCTAAGGCATGGGCTGGAAGCTGATCCTGGCCAGCATTCCCGGAAATCAAGGCGAGCTGTAGCCCATGCTGTCATCCTCTCAGCGGTCTTAACTTCTTTCCCACCACAGCCCCGCCTGTCAGCCAGGACCTGGGGAATGTATGTATTTGTCCTCCCACTGGGGAGAAAATGTGGCCACAGCTCCTGCGCTGTGGTCACAGCCAGGCTGAGGCAACCATGCAGCTGTTTTCAAAAGGCTTTGGGCGCCATTTGGCTGCTATTCTGAGGCCCAAATGCCACCTGGCTCCACCCCCACCAGCCTGTGTGGGCTCTACTGGACTTGGGGGGAATTGAAATAATTTGGCGCCCAGACCCCTAGTGGACACTGAACCAAATCCCAAGGCTCAGGCTAAGGGACATCCCTCGGGGATCTTTTAGGTGGCTGGTGAGTCTTCTGGGCATTTCTCCATGCTTACCAGCTTTCCTATTAGAGAGGTGCCCACTTTTCTGGTAGAAACACTTCTGTCTTAATAAACTGTAACCCCCCTCCTCCCTTCCTCGGCTGCTGTGCTTCCTGCCCCTTCTATACCTGACCTAGAGCTTGGACGTATTAGACACATGTTTGTTCTCATCACCTCTTTTCTCACTTTGTGAAATCCCTGTCACATTTTTCAGAGTTCTAGGTGTCAGTAGATCAGTGGATGTCCCTGCAAAAAGCTAAGAACAACCTTGACACTTCCTAGTGTGTGTTAAGGAGAAACATAAGGATACATTCATATTTTGACTTGCTCTGTGTGTGTGTGCTTATGTGTGTGAGTCATAGGGGCAAATATTCAAAGTGGAACTTGAAGTGACCCCCCCAGGCAGGCATGTGATTGATCTGAGTTGATATGTAGTAAGCACAGTGTAGCTCCTGGAGTAGCTCTGCCTGTGGCACACACACACAGAGCACTAGGGCTGTGGTGTAGGAAGTGACTGGTTTCCTCTCAGCTGAGGCGACAGTTGCTGTGAAGTAGGACATTTCAAAGCCAAGGGAGAATAGAAACACCAAGAGGAAAAGAATACCAAGGAGTGTTTGCAGTAAACACAGCCACAGGGGTCCACACGTGGGGAGAGCCTAATGCCCTGCCTGGGGCAGCATGTCCTCAGCCATACTGTGGGGCTGGTGCCTGCAGAGCCAGGCAGAGAGCCAAGGACAGCCTGAGGCAGTGTCTGGCTCTGCAGCCCAGCCGGCCTGCCCAGGACTGTCCCCAGGGCTGTTCACCAGCAGCTTCACCCTCTATCAAGCTGAGCACTAAATCTCCAGGGCCACCCTTGCCCTGTTTTCTCTGAGGATGGGACTAATCCGTCCTCCAGTCCTTTCTGCTTCTCCCTAAGCAGCTTAGGCCTGGAGGAGCCTCCTGTCTCCTTCACGGCAGCAGCACTCCCGGAGCCCCGGCCCACATGGGCTGACTTTTTTTGTCCCCAACCACCAGAGAGACAGAGATCAGAAGACTGAGAACACATGAGGAGATAGAGCAAAACCCACAAACAAACCAAGCAGGCTTGGTGCCCATAGCAGGTGGTTATGGCGTCAGGTTCAAACCCACCCTGGGACAGCTAAACAACAATGACAACTGCAACAAAAAATAACTGGGCGTTGTGGCAGGCACCTGTAGTCCCAGCTACTTGGGAGGCTGAAGCAAGAGAATCGTTTAAGCCCAAGAGTTTGAGGTTGCTGTGAGTTGTGACACCACACCACTCTACCCAGGGTGACATAGTGAGACTCTATCTCAAAAAAGAAAAACAAACAAATAAACAAGCAAACAGAAAAACCTGGGTTGGCATCCCTTGGTTCCCAGGAGTGACTTGATTGAACGTCCCTATTTGCTTTTGGCCTCCTTGGCAGGGCTGCTCAGAGCTGAGCTCTAAATTCCTGAGAAGGGACACCTGCCATCCCTTTCCAATCCTATCTGCATTTGGTCCTTCCCTTCCCAGCAGGGATTAGAACTTCATCCACTCAATTATAGACATGCAGTGAGTGTTGACTGAGAGGCAAACTAGGAAATGAAGGCGCTAGGGGTGCTGCAGAGAGGGGTAGTGGAGGAAGGTGGCTTAGGAGTTGGAGGGGCTGCACTTGTCTAGACAGAGTCAAGTCAAGTGGACGGCTTTCCTGATCCACCCTTGCTGGGACTCGGAGGAAGGATGCAATGGGCGTTACAGGGAGCATGGTGTTGAGACAGTGCAGTAATGCTTGTTGCAATTCTCCAGTATACCATTTAGCTCATATTCTGTGTACAGTGCCCTTGAGCACATATAATGGGTCACCCTTAGCGACAGCCAAAAGTGTCATGCAGTAACTAATGGAATGGCTTTGTGTCCATGCTAGGCCAGCCTTGATAGGGGATACTATATATAGGACATGTCCTTGGCCTTAAGGAGGCTCTTGGGCTTTCAGGAGGACACGGGCTATGTTCACAATCACAATACCCAGAGGGTCATAGAGAACCACCATGACTCAGAGTAGAGCGTGTGTAGAGGGAGAATTCATGGAGGGACCGAATGTTCTGGGGAGACCTCATGGAGGAAGCATCATGTAAACAGGCGTCCAGGCCTGGGTGGCCTCTCAGGAGCTGCTCTCCACGAGGTTTCAGGAGCTGGGCCCCAAGAGTACCTCCTAGATGAAAAGATTCTCTTCTTTATTTCTCTGCAGCCTTCAATACCCCAGGTCCCAAACTACAGGCTGTCGATGACAATTCCAGACTGGCTCCAGGCAATCCAGGATTACATGAAGACACTACAGTATCCTTCCAACCAAGGTCTGAGCAGGCCCAGCCTGGGGACAGGCATGGTGCTCCCCAGCCTGGTGGCATATCTTTGCCCAGCTGGTCATCAGAAGCTCTGTAAGGTTGGTGAGGCCAGGCATTGGAGGAGTGCCCCTAGGTAAGAATCTAGAAAGAGTACTGAGAGAGTATAATTGTGATGCCCCAACCCTTCTCCCTTCAAGGCGCATGTGGGCAGGGCAGGGGGGCCAGTGAGGGGGGGCTGGTCCCTCTCCAGCCCCTCTGGCTTCTCCTCTCTCCTTCCCTGTCCCTCTTCTCTGGACACCACTCTTTTTTCCTTCTCCTCCCTCTCCACCTCTTGTCTCTTGGTCTTCTTGGCTCCCCTCCTCCTGTCTTCCTCTACTATCTTTATTTTGCCCTCTTCCATCCTATTCTTTTGCTCCTTTCTTTTCTTCTCTCACTTCTCTGCCTTCACCCCTGACTGTTCATGATCTACAGAGAGGCCCACCTCGTGCTGCCTTTGGCTCCCTAGCTGACCCAGGACGGCAATCTTGCTTGGTTCTGTGTGAATGGATGGGGCTCTCGGATGGGAGCCCACTCCACCTTCTTGAGCTTGAAGAGGAACTAAGCAACTCTGTGGGTCCAGTTTGGGTTTAGACCAGCCAGACTTTTGATCCTTTTCTTCTCCTGTGTCTTCAGGTTGTTTGCAGCCAGGATTAGATCAGTTCTGACGATCCTCACGAGCAACATTTTAGAAGCAACTGATCCACCTGCCATTTACGGGATAGGAGTCAGATGGGAACTGGCCTTTAGCACATTATCCAGGAGGCCAAGCTTCTGCCAACCTCTATTCTTCCTTTATAAAGATATAAAACTCAGCATGCCTTACAAGGCCCCAAGCCCACTGTTTGCTTTCTGTTTAACTATTCATACCCAGCCTTGAGGCAAATACGATTTCAGGGGGCACCGTGCATATGTCCCACATGTCCCAGAAGAGCCTCTCCGCCCTGTGTGATAGGCAAGAATCCTTCTAGTGGATTTTTGTGTCTTCCCTGAAGGGACCAAGCAGCACCACCTACCTCATAAGGCTGGATACTACCTGCTGGGAATAGCACCAATTTCTCCTTTGGGAAGGGAGGTTATTTGATGAGCCTCTCTCTTTCTACTTCAGTGATCATCATTTCCCTTGCCTGGCATCTTCCCCGCAGAATCCTAATGCAGTATTAGGAGAAAGTAGCTCCAGCCTCCAGGAGGGAGACTGACAGCCCTTGCAAGCCTGTCTGGTGTTGGTGCTCAGCCCTAGTTCCATGTGGTCCAGAGGCATGGGACTCCTGCCAGGGTAAACCTGGATCCCAAGAGCTAACCCTCTCTGGATGTGACTGACTCCTCACATTCCAGAGGAGAATTAGAATGGCTCACATTCCAGAAGGTGACAGAATTAGAATGGCTCCCATTTCTATGTAGGACCTGATCTTCACAAGGCTCGTCTGGCCAGGGCACAGAGCACGAGCCTGGCTGGGAATGCAGGGATGGGCAGATACGCATGTGCTTTGTAGACGCGCTCACGCTATGGTGAACCTTCCAGCTCACGCTCAGCTGAGGTTTCCCGGTTGTCTTGAGGATCTGTTTTTAATTGTCTCTTCTCTCATTCTTTATGACTGCAAAGGCCAATGGCCTACTTCATCACTGGCTGCAGAGAGGGCTGGAAAAGGGA
This sequence comes from Galagoides demidoff, assembly GCA_963574575.1. Lineage (NCBI taxonomy): Eukaryota > Metazoa > Chordata > Mammalia > Primates > Galagidae > Galagoides > Galagoides demidoff. Next base: position 19,232 of record CAUYQV010090464.1, read on the forward strand.
AGGTCCCCAACTACAGGCTGCCAGGAGCATGCTCTTGGTCACCTGGCCACTGGAGCCACCACTCAAGGAAGGCAGAGTGTGGTCTCTGCCTTGACCTTCTTACCGGACTTTTATTTAGTTCTTAGGACTTCCTGCTGCTTTGTTCTGGGCGTGGGTGCCACTTGGGGTCAATCCTGGCTGTGAGTGTGCTTAGCTGGCTGTGGGGATATGGAGGACAAGTCCTGCCTTCCCCCAGACAGCCTGAGGGCAGCGGCCCACAGGAGTGCTGATTTTGCCTTGGCTCTGGAAAGAGGCACCCCCTGAGCTCTGCTGAGTGGGGAAGAAGTCTTCTGAGGCAAACTCTGGGCTCAGAGAATATCTGAGGGATATTTAGAGACTGAGACATTTTTTTCCAGCCCCCTTTCAGGGGCTCATTTGTTAACTATGAAGTGAGGAAGGATAGGTAATTTTTTAATTATTTAATTAAAGGTTTATCTCACTTTATTCACTAGATGTATCAATGAGATAAACGAACAAGGGAGATTTGGGCATAGAACTGAACTTTACCAATCGAATTCTATTTTGTGTAACAAGAACCTCACTGCTTGAATATAGTCTTCAGTAAAATAAAATTAATTCATCATGAGAATATTAGCCCTTCATTTTTCTCTTTTACCTCTGGGGTTTGCATGTTGTATCTTTTTTTTTTTTTTTTTTGAGACGGAGCCTCAAGCTATCCCCCTGGGTAGAGTGCCATGGCATCACAGCTCATAGCAACCTCCAACTCCTGGGCTCAAGCGAGTCTCCTGTCTCAGCCTCCCAGGTAGCTGGGAACACAGGCACC
>CAUYQV010090465.1:0-38454 GCA_963574575.1 Galagoides demidoff
GCCATCACAGCTCATAGCAACCTCCAACTCCTGGGCTCAAGCGAGTCTCCTGCCTCCACCTCCCAAGTAGCTGGGACCACAGGCGCCCGCCACAACGCCGACCCTTTTTTGTTTGCAGCCATCATTGTTGTTTGGCGGGCCTGGGCTGGGGATTCGAACCTGCCACCTTAGGTGTACCTGGCTGGCGCCTTAGCTGATTGAGCCACAGGTGCTGAGCCTAGAGTAGTTTTTAAAAGAATGCTCTATTTATAAATGCAGCAAAGTAAGTAGGGGGACCTCTTTCAATTCTCGGTATTTCCATAGAACTTGTGAATTGCTTACATTTCTAGATCATGGATAATTTATCATTCTGACTTTTGGGGGTTTTTTGGGTTTTTTTGTTTGTTTGTTTTGGCTGGGGCTGGGTTTGAACCCGCCACCTCTGGCATATGGGGCCAGCACCCTCCTCCTCTGAGCCACAGGCACTGCCCTCATTCTGACTTTTTATTATAGCAAACAGGTTCTAAAGTTTACCATTATAACCATTTTTTTTATTAAGTCAAATACACATAGGTCATGAATATATTCATGCATATGTGGGGTACAGTGTGCTGGGGGTTTTTATACAATCTGATGTGGTTACATCAAACCAATCAACATAGCTTTCACCTCATTTACTTGATTATTGTGCCAAAACATCTATGTTGTACACTTCACATATTTGACTTGTACCCTTGTCATATGCTCCATAGGTATGGTCCTGCCTTTTACCCTCCCTCTGTTGAACCTCTCCTCTACCCCATTATAACCATTTTAAAACACACAATTCACTGCCATTGATTATATTCGCAGTGTTGTGTAACCATCACCACTATCTAGTTTGAGAACTTTCACATTCAAACAGAAGCCCTAGAATATTAAGCAGTCACTCTCTAGTCCCCACCAGTCTCCTCCCTAACCCCTACTCTGGCAGTCACTAATCTGCTTTCTCCAGAGTGTATGGATTTGTCTATTCAGATATTTCATGTGCATGGAATTATACAATATTATACTTTTGTGTCTGACTTTTTTCATTGACTTGTTCTCAGTGTTCTTCTGTGTTGTCACATGTATCAGTACTTTATTCCTTTTTTAAGGTAACATCCCATCATATGGGTATTCTGCATGTTGTCCATCATTCATCTACTGGTAGATATTTGAGTTGCTTCTCTCTTCTGTCTTTTGATTATTGTGGCCTGAACTACAATGAGCATTTGTGTATGATTTTTGTTCAGATATCTACTTCCAGTTCTCCTGTGTGTAAGAGTAGAATGGATGATCATGTAGAACTTCCATGTTTAACTTCCTTTTTTTTTTTTTTTTGAGACAGAGTGTCACTATGTTCACTATGTTGCCCTGAGTAGAGGGCCGTGGCATCATAGCTCACAGCAACCTCCACCTCCTGGGCTTAAGCTATTCTCTTGCCTCAGCCTCCCAAGTAGCTGGGACTACAGGAACTTACCACAACATCTGGCTATTTTTCTGTTGCAATTGTCACTGTTGCTTAGCTGGCCTGGGCTGGGTTTGAACCTGCCACCCTCCGTGTATGTGGCTGGTGCCTTAACCACTGTGCTGTGGGTACCGAGCCTATGTTTAACTTCCTGAGGTAGTGCCGAGCAGTATTCCTCTGATAAATTTTTGTAATTTGATTTCTTTTATACTAAACATTTCAACATGGTGTTATTTATCCAGTCACATGACATATTCGTCTTTTGGAGTAATTTATTTTTCAGGTAAAATGTAATAAAAATTAGTATATATTCCCCATGGAGGTATAGAGATACCAAGAAGGGGTGTGTGGAGAAAGATGGTGGTGGTAGTGACACCGACCTGCTACAAATAGAGAGGGAAGCCTTCTGTGGGCTTTTAGTGATGATCAGCAGGTACATTCCAGAGCATCAGAGGAAAGAAAAAGCATGTCACGTTCTTAATGAGGACTTTGTACTTGAAGTGTTGACTTAGAATAGTGGCCGAACTGAGAAGACTTTGTAAGTCCTATTGAATCCCTTGCATGTGACATTGACTCTTCCAGAATAGGGCATGAAATGGGAAAACAGTCCAGAGAGGAGAAATTTATACCAGGCCAGAGAATAGATAGTGTTCTTAGCCACCTCTGGCTTAAGGTTTCTTCCAGAAGTTTTTTAGAGGCTTAAAATACATATCAGATGCCTTCTGTATTGCCAACATTGGTTAATTAGCTGTGGATCAAACAGGTTATAATTCTCATTGCTTTTATTTTTTTTTAATAATTCTTATTTCCTATCCTAAGTTGAGTCATTCTCAGTTTGATTCCTTTCTCTTATTTGGAGTGAGAGGATGCCTCTGAGCAACATTACAAAAGGTTTCTGAACCTGGTGGGCTGTGATTAACAATGGCAGCTGCTATTTTTGTCCACTTTTCTTGGGCAAAACCAAGTGAGCTGAATCACTCCTTTCCTTTAAGAACTACTGGATATTTGATTCTGAACAGGGAGGTTGACATCAAAATAAACAAGTATTTACTACCTTGCTCTGTGGTAGACATTGTAGGAAAAAGATAAGTGTTGGAAAGTTATTTGCTTATGGATCACGTGAACTTTAGGCACTACAGGAAAATCCCCAAGGTATCAGGTTCCTAAATCTCTTCTGGGTGAGGTAGGCTTTTTGTTTTACTTTCTTTTTTTGGTGGAACCCAACCTTATTAAAATATGCAATTAATTGGAAAATATGAAAATTGTTGTGAAGTCTCTGTTAGTCCACACTGATATTACCCCATAGGCTTGCTTTCAGGTCATGATGTGTGTTGCAGTATTGAGGGTTTAGAATTACCTATTTAAAAGAGTCATCTAAGGTCTGTTTTGTGATCTTCATACTCATTACAATGTAGGCTGCATGTGTGAATGCTTTTTGCTGTACTTTTTTTATAACTAGAAAATTTATCATTTTAATGTTTATAGGATATATTCCAATTAAATATGGCCTCCTTATCTAAATGTTTTCTTAAAACTTCTTGCTTTAAATTTATTAGTAACTAGAAGTTTTTGGTTTTTTTTTTTTTTTACCATGTTTTGCTTTATTTCCTGTCCACTTCTGTAAGAATTTTGTACTCAAGTTCCATTTTAAAACAAAAGCAATATAAAACTGAAAAGTTGGGAATCTTCTTGGTGAGAGGATCAATGTGGAAGGTATTTCATGTTTTTATTTCATGAATACCTCAATCTAAGAAATAGAAATAAATTTTTCCCTAAATCTCTTTCAGGGTCTTATATGACACAAGTATATTGCCAAGTATTAATATGTTATCATACCATATATCTTCTATAAAGTATATAATTATCAAAACTATGTGTGGTTATCAGGATAATATAACTGAGATGAATGGTAAAGTATGATAGATTTTATCAGGAAAATAAATCTGCCAATTGATGTAGAGAAATCCTCATGGGACTGTGTCATGACTCATATCATTGAAGTGTATTGGATAAAGTTTGGATTTTTAGACCAAGTTCACAGTGGGTTTTGGCTCACCATCTTCTTTAGACTTCAGTCGTTTACTCCCTTTAACTTCGTGCTATGAAACCACATGCCATTGCAATTTCTGGCTTCATGGTCTTAATATTGGTCAGCAGTAAGTAGATATTCTTTGTAAAATGATGCTATAACCAAGAAAGGCTTAAGATTGAGCATCGAGGGCTCTTTCCTTGAGCTACACATTGGTTTGGAGCCCAGCCGGATCACCCATTAGAAAAATGCTTTAATAAACAGTACATACATGTGCTCCTCAAGGCACTGAATAGAAGATTCTGAGTAGTAGAAGGAACACAGGGGCTTTAGCTGGAAAAATCTGGATAACTCTTGAGTTCTAAATGGACTCTGAACTTTTAGATTTCTGAATGAGTGTATATGGAATGCTTGTTTATTAATAACATGTTGTGAATCAACTATTTCAAAAAAATGGAAGATAACTGAATCCTTTCTAAAACCAGCCATGTCATTTTCTTCATTATCTCACTAGTGAGAAAAGTGTCCAAGATCATCTAGTATATATGTGGAAGACCCAGGATTCCAGATTATTAGAATTTAAAACCTAATTTCTTCTTTCTTGCCCTTTAATGTTTCCCTAAGTTAAAAAAGTTTGTCATCCTCTCACCCTTTAGATTTCTCTATATTAAGGGAGTTTGCCATGTAGGTAGTATAATTAAATCTCAGTCCTTATAACTTACCAGTTGGTATTACAACAAAGTAAAGGAAGCAGGTAAATTTGGCAAAATAATTCAGTTCTTCACACTTCATTGCTAAACACAGCAGATTTCCAGGATTCTGCGGCAAACTAGATTCATAAAAACAGCTCAGATCTCACGTATTGAAAGTTCATGACTGATACGTGAATGGTGGCAGTAAGTAAATCTATTTTCGTTAAAAATGCCCTACCAAATTCACAAGGTGTCCAAGATCCTTAGCCGTAGCATATGTTTTTGCTTTGTAATTATACATAAAACTTTAAAGGCAGTGATGTTTATATTTATTGTTGTAATCAAAGCATTTTGTTGAAACCTAGCATATGTATATTTTAGTTGGTTGTGAAGTCTCAGGCACGGATATTTAAAAAGTGTTAGGCATTCAATCTTATTAAATACTTACCAGAGTGCACAAAAACTAGTGTATAGTTCTGATCATACAATGTATGAAGATTCCTATTTTAGTTGTAGATTAACAAGAAATGAATGTGAATATCATATTTTCTCAGTTCTAAGCAGCAGAGTATCTTGCACATTTTGATGTCTGTGAAATTGGAGTGCATCTTATAATCGATAAATTCTTACTTTTGCTGTTGTCCAAGCAGCAGCCTTGTAGCTGTCATTGGTCTCATGTGTGCAAACTTGGTTGTTATTTTGGGCAGTATGACTGCAATGCCTCAAAATTTCAGTCAACTAACTATTTAAAGATCCTTTAAGAGAGGAACTTGTAGACAGCAGGTTGGAAGAAATTCCTGGAGATGACTGCAGGGCACTTTAAGAAATGCTACATCATCTACCATCTTGATGGGGCAAGGATGGATCTGACATGGGACAAGAAGCATTGATGATGTGGAAGATTAAGAGTATCTCAACTAGTTTACTTCAGTTATATTTTCCTATTTTACATTTATATAAAGGTCAAATTTGATAAAAGTCTGGGTATAGATCAGTCTAATTTTTCGAAAAGATGAAATTTGAAAGTCCATGTGCTAATCAATTGTGTCATCATTTGACAGTTTTTTGTGCTACCTGAAAAGTGGTACATTTCATAATGGCATCTTAAATGTGGTCGAATATAGTAGTAAATAACATTTCAAATCACAGCTCAGAAATTTGTATTTTCAGGACCAAAATTAGAAACATAATGGTATTAACCTTCTGCTGTATGCTATTATACTATACCACTACATTAAAATTTTAAAACTTCTATGTTCTGGAAGATATTTTTCTTCAAGGTCAAACCAAGGTCAAAATAAATCTATGAACTCTGTTTTTTTCACGTTCTTTTAGTTTAATTTTTAAATGGCATCCCAAGAATTAGCAGTGCACATCCATTTAAACTTGTAAATAAGACCAGATCAAACATGGAGACATAACTGAATGGCCTTAAAATTATTTGGCTCTCACTCTAATTCCTTCTGTAAATTTGTTTTCATCAATAATAGCCTCTTTGTTTCAATCTGGTTCTTTTTTTCTTTTTTAAACATAACTATTCTTTAGTCTGTTACTGAATATATTGGCCATAATCATTTTCAGTTTGTGCTGTATTAAATAATACCCTTGAATATTCAGTCTTTAGATTTGTGTCTTAAATGGTGTTGAAAAGGCAAACAAAGAAAAAATCCAAAGCAAACAGTTTAATATTTAACTTGCAGAAAAGAGAACCTGTATCATGGTATTGGTAAAATAATGCAGTTGAAGACATAGGAGATATTGAACTTACCAAGCCATCTTTTAAACTCTAGACTTATTGAAGTGATATAACCTTTACTCCTGAAGAGGCATGGAACAGTACGTAGAACAATCTGGTTGGTCTACTAAGGAGAAGTTACAAAAGGGCATTAAAGTTCACCATATGAGTAAAAAAACAAGAAGAACTTTGTCAGTTTATGAAAATGCCATAGATTTATAAAATAGAATGCACTTCACGATAGCAATGACTTCTCCAGAGATGTTAACTACGATATATGACAGGCTGGGTTCATGATTTTCTGCTGAATTTAGATGACTGATACGTAATTGTGGAGTGAAATATCATTCATATTTAACCTTTATATTCTTCTGTCTTTCAGTCTACATTTTGTTTTAGGTTTGTCTTTCAGAAAAATATCAGAAAATATGAAAAGGCAGAAAAGAGAAAGCATTCTGTGTAAACATTCTAACGTCTATTTAAAGTTTTAGTCTTTTTCTATTTAAGAAGTTCTGAGAGTGTACATATATATTCACCTTCATTTTGATAAAAATGATACTAACCTGAAATTTTTCAAAATAAATTTACACCAAATTTTAGAGGAATCACACACAGTAAATGCCTCTTATTCTGTTACTTATACAGAAGGAATTTATCAATGATACAATGAAAAGCTGCTTATGTCTCTTTAATCAAGCCCTGTATTTGTAAGATACGTGATTTTTTTTGTTTGTTTGTTTTGAGATAGTCTCACTCTGTTACCACCAGGCTAGAGTGCAGCGGTATTAGCCTAGCTCACAGCAACTTCAAACTCTGGGGTTCAAGTGATCCTTCTGCTTCAGCCTCCCAAAGTAGCTGGGACTACCAGCATCTACCACAAAGCTCAGTTAATTTTTTTTTCTATTTTTAGTAGCAACAGAGTCTTGCTTTTGCTCAGATTGGTTTTGAATTCCTGAGCTCAAGCAATCCTCATGTTCAGCCTCGAAGAGTGATAGGATTATAGGAATGAGCCACCACACCTGGCCTAATGGATATTTTTATAATGCAAAATATTATTGTATTTTGCCACTTATAATGCGTTTTCATGTATAACGCACACCCACGTTTTGGCCCAAACTTACAGGAAAAAAATCTTGTTTTAATTCAAATTATTTTATTTATATTTATAGTACTTGTTTTTTCTATTATAAAGGAATTAGCATTTCTTTTTTTAATATATTCTGGTACAAGAAATTTTATGGAACAAACAATTACAAAACACAAGAATAGTATGTACGAGGTACAAGAAATTTTATGTACCAGTAACAAATTACGATATTTAGGCATCTTAGAAGGCCAAGAGCCCTTCGTCACTGCCAATATCAGAAGGGTTGTCTGCTTCGATTTCTGTATTTCCTGTGTCTTCTGAAGAGTCACTGTCCTCACCCCAGTAAATGTCATCGTCCTTAGTTTCATCCCTGGCACTGCTGATGCAGCATTTTTTCAACAATTTCACAACCACTTCCTTCTGTTCTATGATTTTAGGATCCAACACAAACCTGGGTGATGGATACCTGCTTGATTCTCCCTGTAGGTGTCAAAGCATTAGCAGCTGCCTGCATCCACCACGTCCTCTCTGTCTTCACTAGTGCCTTAAAGGGCATGCCGTTAGCCCACCAGGTATTACAGCACACTGAGTTTTCAAGTCTGCAGGGATTACCACATTCCAGGGTATTATTTTGCATATAGGTATGATGATTGCTTTCTAGAGTTACACTTTTAATGCAGAAACATAAATAAATAATTCAAAACATTTATATAGATACAGAATTAGTACTACCCATGTATAACGTGCAACCTTGTTTTTACCTCAAAAATTTAGGTAAAAAATTGTGCATTATAAATAGAAAAATTGGTATATTTACTTAAAACATGACTATATAAATATGCAAATATGACATCTTGAAAATCTTATAGTTAACAGAAATGGTGTGATTCACACAGGATTTTACTGTCGTGATTTTTAGTTTTGATAATTTTCTTTTTCATATGATATGCCAAATTACTGAACAGTTCTATGCTTTCAATTTGAATGATTCCAGTTCACTTCAATAAAAACTAAGCTTCTTCATGAAAGCATAGTAAGTACTCTTATTTCCTGGAAGGTATTCCACGCCCTCTCCTGCTGTCCTTGTTAACAAGCTCCTTGAAAGTGTCTGTGCAGACAAGCCAGAGTAATATGCCACCTAGTGACCCCATAAAGAATTCACAATTTTCAATCAACAATCTAGCACGTATTAAAGCCATTTCATAGGATAGGTCATTATCAGAATGCTTTCATACAACATCTATGTGTGTGGTTTTAGATCTTCATTTTTATTTATATTTCCAGATGGAAATTCAATTAAGAATGTTTGCATTTGATGTAAAGAAAATTCAACAGATCATGTCTGTTTTCCTGAATCAATAAGAAATGTGATAGACCTTGGTAGAATCCAAGTCACTGTATTAAAGGGTCGCAACACAACATTAGGAAGGTTGAGAACCATTGATATAAGTTAAATGGCCAAACTACCTAGAATTCTAGGCAGATTAACCTGTTTTGTTCTGGAATATAGCAAGTGCTTCAGTAAGTTTAAAATGTGTTATGAACGTAAGTTCAACTAATTATCTACCTTAAGGCTTTTCCCCAGTGTAGAAGTGAGGGAGTTGGTCTTTAAACAGCACATACAGTAGTCGTAAAAATAAAGTTTTGTTCTTCTAGTATTTACTCTCTTAAAGAACAAGAATAAAATATTAAACCACAGCTATTAATAGTAAGAACATCATACAACATTCATCTCTGTTGTAAATGTATTGAAGTATAAATAAGCTAAACATTAATCATTCATGTTTTAAACTATAGCCTTTTGAAAACTGTTTCAATGTTATTAATAATTTTAGGCCCACAGTGTATAACATGTTATGGAAAACCACATTGCTTTGTGTATACACTTGCCTACATGTTGATATGAACAGTATATGAAATAAGCCCGTCTTTCACACGTATATGTGGCAATGTGTGATTGATTAGCTTGGTTTCCTGAAGAACTCTATCATTCAGAAGGACTGGTACCAGAGGCATGGTTTCTTATTAAATCTCCTTGGAAACTGGAGATGCCAAGGATATTTCTGGTGGGGAACTTAACAGTTGTACACTTTTGTTATGTGTATGATTTGGGTTTTGGTATGAAATCGTGGATGAAGTAAGCAGAATCGATAAATTGTGATCATCAAATGCCCAGAACTCTTTTAGCTTCAATTTTCCTGTCCATGAAAACAAGGATGATACGATGTCTACTTTATGAATTGCTATAAGAAATAAGATTGTGAATGTGAAACCGTTCTATCGTTTATAACCATAGAACAATATTATTGATGTAATTATCATAATCTTACACTGTAGAATTTTAAGAATTAGCTTATATGAGAAATGGGAAGACAAACTATATTTCAATCAATGGGCACTAGTAGAATATAATTAGCTATTTAAGTTTATAAGTAAAGGATATTAATAAATCAAGGCCTGGCTCTTAGTTTGAACCATCAAACTTAAAGTTATTTGGAAAATAAGTCAAGGCCAAGTTAAGACTTGGTTCTAAGACTCATTGCTTGTTAAAACAGGCTGGTTGATGTTTTATAAGACTTTGCATTATTATTGGTATTCTGAATATTTTCAGGGCTTTCTTTGAGAAATTTTCCTTCTTTGGAGAATGTAAAGAGAACCTGTCCTCAGAGCAAGTGTGTTTCATTATGTCATTTCACACTTACTGTGTGTTCCACTCACTGTGCCCTGTAATTATAGCTAAGAGTTTCCACTAAAGAAATTGGTATACTTTTTTCCTAGAAATTAAGTAAAACTTAGGACCATGAGGTCAAGATGGTTCCGCCCTTCCATATTGACTGTGGTTCCTAAAACAAGATTTTATAATATTTTTTAAAGTTCGAATAAAGTTTGACAAGATAAGAGCTTGTCTTTTGCTCTCTACTCTTCATGAATACGTTAACTTCCTTAACAAGGGAAATCACCCTCTTTTTCCCTCCTCCTTATCCCTCTTCCTCGCTCTCTCTCTCTCTCTCCACTCACACGTACATACACACACAAACTCTCCTTCTGGTTAACTATAAAAGTTCCTCACTGAGGGACCTAACAAAGAAAATGGCAGAGAACAGGAGGAAGCATGGGTAATATGAAAAAATATGGCTGGTTTCAAGTCCACCAAGTTTAGTTGACCTTGTTGCGACTCAGTTTTATCTGCTGTAAAATGGGGTTACTGTTATTTGCCTTACAGGGTTGCTGTGAGGACTTCATAAGTTAAAAAATCACCTGGTACTGGGAACCACTGCCACATAAAGTAGCCTGATTCTGTCCTCTTTCTTGACTTCTTTTTTCCTGTGGTTGCTTTTTTATAATTACTGGTTTGTTTGTTTTTTCCTCTGTGTGTGTGTCTTCCACCTCTTGAATTGCAGAAATTAAGCTCAGTTGCTTGTTTTCTTTTCTTTTTCTTTTTGAGACATAGTCTCACTCTGTCACCCTCTATAGAGTGCCATGGTGTCACAGCTCATAGCAACCACAAACTCTTGGGCTCAAGCTATCTCCTTGCCTCAGACTCCCAAGTAGGCTGGACTACAGGCGCCTGCCACTACACCTGGCTATTTTTTTTTTTTTAGAGATGAGGTCTCACCCTGGCTCAGGCTGGTCTTGAACCTGTGAGTTCAGGGAATCCACCCACCTTGGCCTCCTAAGTGCTGGGATTACAGGTGTGAGCCACTGCACCTCAGTTGCTTGTTGTTGGAGGGGTCATGTGTCTGAAGGACATGAGGATAGTGTAGGAATACACAGGGCAGTTGAACAGAAGGAAATGCATGCTAGGCATTGCTTACTTAAAACAACACCGAATATACTGGAACATGAAAATTTACCCTGGAGTTGCACAGAGCTCCTTGTATTTGTCTTAAATTTTTAAATGGGCATTAATTTTCTGTGGATCCTCTTCTTTCAGGGATAAGCTCTAAACTAGAAAAATATACCTGGTTTCAGAAGGATAGAAACAGAATAAAGAATTTCAATAATATTGCATGGCAACTATAATTGTGAATGCAGAAATAATCTGTAGTTATGAAAGACTATCCAGATGTCAGTTAGGTAGAATATCTGTTACGTCTTTTGCCTTCTGCAGAGAAGCTTTGCTTTCGGGAAGACATTGGTCTCTAGAGCCTATAATCTCTCAGTCCCTGTGGGCTGAGGCCTCATTCTGAAAACTCATTATAGCATCATCTTATTTTGTAAGTAGATAAAGGCACAGACTTAGGATGATATAATATTTTTTTCAAAGGAAGAAGTAAGATTCTCTTTATTCAAAGACACTGTGATATTGTACATAGGATGATATAATTTTAAGGATATAAACTGAGCTGATATTGCTATTGTGCAGAGTCCTTAATTTGAGGAAATCTAAATATCATATAATAGTTCCTAATTTGTAGAGCCCGTCTTATATCTACCCGTGATCTTCTGACCTTGTGAATCAGATCTGGATATATAATATCCTTTCCTTTGGCTCCGTGAATGTTTTAGGCTAAATCTAGTATTTCTCTCAGTCCCTTAAAAATCCTACCCATTCATGAGAATCACAAGAACAGCTATTGGTTTCATCACATTTGCAGCCTCAACGGCTTCTTGAATCTTTATCTTCAGGTTTCATAACCAGGGTCTATAACACTTGCTAGCACAAAACCGAAACTTAAGTAACTTAAGGACTACATAACCAGGGTCTATAACACTTGCTAGCACAAAACAGAAACTTAAGTAACTTAAGGACTACTTTTTCTTCTTGACTCAGAACCATAGAACTCCAGTTCTAGAAGTCTCTCCAGAAAACATTTACTTCAATAGGAGACACCATTCCTCTCCCCAGGGACACATAGCTGGAAGATGAGATGAAATCTTTACCCTTGAGCAGATAATTTCTGATGTTGCAGGTTCTCTTGTCTCACTTTTCTGTTCTCTCCAACATTGGTGTCTTCCTTGTATCAATTACAGTAGAACCTCAATAGCTGGCCACCTCCCTCCATTGCCCACCTCCTTAAAGTTGACCTAATTTTCATGGTATGGTTGGCCCTGTTCCGTATGTTGACCTAATTTTCATGGTATGGTAGGCCCTGTTCCTAATTTTCAGTATGGTAGGCCCTGTTCCGTATGTTGACCAGCTCTGTATGTTGACCAGTTGGTTATAGTCACTTGGGTGGTTAATTTGTTCTACTGTAGTTTCCATGTTATTCTGAGTTTCATCTGATATTGCTGATCATGTCTTTCTAAAAACACATCTCACTGTCTTTTACATTCTTCTATTGATCTCTTCCTACCCTAACGTTGTCACTGTTCATCATGATTTCAATTTCCTATTTTTTTGTGTATCACTAATACTTCTTTTTTAAAGTTTTGGTAAGTTAAGAGAAATTCTGGAAAGAATCAAGAAGAGACAATCTCAGCAAAGATAATATGGTACTTTGTTCCATTTTTAGAAATATTATCTATATCCTATAATGTTGAGTTCACTATCAAATCAGATAAGTACATAGCTCCCACTAAATTCCTTGATTATTTTTAAATGGATTTGTGTTAAAATACTATTTGCTGAGACAAAACAATATGGAAATTTATAAACATCAGTAATGAATATTTAGAGTTCTTCAGTTGTCCTAGGTTAAGCAGTAGCATACATTAACAGTAACAAAATGATCAAGGCAGCCTTATAAATGAGAAAATGTGGTTTTATATTTTGGGCATTTACACGTGTTTTAGATTAAAATCTAAGCCTATCATTTCAGAGTGAGTCGTCGGATAATATTTTCATATGTGTAACTGCCAGTTAGAGATAACTTGAATTTCAGTGCAAAGTCATTATCTTTTAAAGGAAGAATTTAAGTTGCCAGAGTGGAAGATTATTAATGGTGATTAAATATGGGGAAAAAATGGAGAGCAATATTTCAGCTGAAGTCCTGCAGAAAGCAGAACTGTGGCAGGGTGGCAGAGGAGAATGATATTTTATAGATATAAGATTTAGCCGTCATCGTTCCATTGCTCTTCTTTACCTTTCAGCAGTTGTCATGCCATCCTAGTTTTAAATTCTTATGTAGCAGCATCAACATCAGTCTGTTGAGTTAAAGGGTACTGTCTCAAAACAGGTTAGAAATGTGACAAGACTAGGATGGTGTTCTTTCCTGCCAGGACACATAGAGTAGGCCCTTAGAATGAAGCATAGATAGATGATTATGATGATATTATGCATATTGTGGATATTTAATACCATATATTACCTTCTCTGGGCTGCTATCTGGATAGTGCCTTTTAGTCAATACATCTCGCTTTCTGAAAATTCTGGGGATATAGCTCACAGGTATCAGTGTCTGAGCCTCTGACAGGTTTTGCACCATAGCAAGCCACAGAGAGAGGTCTAGACACAGCCCGCTCTTCCACACCACTCTCCTTTCCCTCAGGGAGTTTGCATTCTTCTTGGAGAAGGAGGAGTCAAACCAACCACACACAAAGTAGCTTATTAAAAAAAAAAAATGCTGTGTCCTGTAGAAGTGTAGAAGAGATGAGAGTTGAGTCTGGGGAAACACCACGATGGAGCTGCTGTTTGAGCTGACCTCTGAAGGTTTTGACAGTTGTATTATAATTAAATGGATGGAAGCCGGTGGGCCTGGTGAGAAGAAGAAATTTGTATCTCAGCAGTTAACAACAGGGAATTTTAGCTATAATTTTGCGAGATTTAAAGAAAACATACATGTGACATGATATGAAAATTAAAAGGCATGAATAGTGGGTGCACATTCAGTGAAAAGGAAATTCCTCTCCTGAGAGATAATCGCTGTAACAGTTCTCTGCTGGAGATAGTCTGTGAATACAAAAGTGTGTGCATGTGTGTCTCTGCCTGTCTGCGTACGCTTTTTCCTGGACCTGCCTTTTCCCAGACTGCGATGCCCTGTTCTTCACTACAGCTGAAGCCCCAGCATGTGGATACTGTATTCAATGCACCTTCACTGCTGGCCCGCGGATGGGTGTTTGGCTTGCTTCCAGTCAATCCTCACCCTTTACCAAGACTGCTGCAGTAGTGCCTTATACCTATGTCTTTCTGCACCTGTGTCACTGTGGGACGTATTTCTAGAAATGGAAATCTGAGGGCAAAAGATATATGTGCTGTGAATTTATGGATCTTGTCTAATATCCCTCTGCAGAGCGCCTTCCATTCTATCCCCCGTTTTTTATCAACAATGTACGGGGGATCCTGTTTCCTCACAGCCCTGCCATCATTCAGCCTTCACAGGCTTCTTGATACTCGTTCATCTGAAGGGAGAAAAAGGTATCTCACTGTAGTTAAAAGCTGCAATTCTTACTTTCATGAGCTTCTAAGTAAAATAAACAGCGCAGTCCCTCAAGAACTATTTAAAATAGGACATTTTACTTAGAAGGATTACTTACTGGATACTTACTGTTTTCAGTGATCACTGGAAACCCTGCAAAGGGCAAGCTGGCTCATGGCGGGTATGCAGGGTGTAAATTGCGTCTGTGTTCTCACTGTACATTTTCCGGCTTCCACAGCTTAAGCATCATTAACATAAGTAAAAGGACATATAAAGTTTCAAACCTCATCCTAGTGCCCATGCTTGAGGGAAGGGCCTAATGAACAAATGGGAATCTTAACCTTTAGAAAAGCAAGATGTCAAAGGCTGAAAAGGTAAATCTCGAATTCTGGCTGTGTTATCTGGTTATCTCATTACAGTGGAACCTCCATAGTTGACCATCGCCCTACACTGACCCCCCTCCTTAAGCTGCCCTAATTCTCATAGACCAAACAGGCACCGCATGTACGTATCAGTACAGTGGACCTCGTTCCTTATGCTGGCCACCTCTGTATATTGACCGATTTGTTACAGTCCCTTGAGTGGTCAACTTGGAGATTCCACTGTATTTTAATTCTCTCTAGCCAGACTAGGCAAGGACAGAATAAAGGAAGACGCATTATATTTCCCTTGGTGTCAGAAAATCATCCATAATGTATTTACAGATAAAATGGATTTGGGTTTCTTTGTGTAGTTTTTCCCCTTTCTTTGTATCCACATCTGCTGTAGGGCATTTTGTAAACTAATAAAACTGCAGGGTTTGTCTTTTTAGTAAGAGCACAAACAAAACAAAAAACCCAGCCCTGCTTCGAAAGGAGAAAACAGCCAATCCAAACATTCTTAGCATTTTTTTCATGTTGTGGACTGGGGAAATGTTATCCTTAAAGTAAGAGGATGAGGGTGGGACCTGGGGTAAATGTCTGCAGTTGTAACTGTAAAGCAGGAACTCAGATACAATTAAAGAACTGGACAGTCGCGGGGGCGGGGTGGGAGGGTGAGAGCTCAGAATTTTTTGGAAGTGTGTCAAATGAGTCCGAAATTCACAGGAAGGGGAGAAAAGACATTTTTTAAAAATTGCAGCTAAACAGTTGGTAATTGGTGTGTGGTGTTCACAAGTAAGGGGGGAAGTGAGAGGATGTTTCTTGGCTTGACTGTCCTATTCCTAAATAAACTACAAATGTGTTTACAAATGAAGAGCGTGCCAGTGTGGAGCCGCTCCGTCCCCAGGAAGGGAATCTTGTTTCCCGTGCTCACAAATGGAGGGTCCCCACAAGCAATCAGGTTAAAGAATCTGCACAAGTAAAGGAGTTCAGTCACCTATTTCTAGGTGGGGGTTGGGTGGGGTGGGAAGTCTCTGCTTTATTTTTAACCTCGGTACAGTGATCTCCCAATTTAGCTTATTGGGAAAAGCCCGTTAGGGCTCTCTGACAACCCTGCTCTTCCTTCTCCAACCGAGCTTCTTCCTTTGTCAAAGCCACTTCTAGCCTAGTAAGGAGTGAGACTCCCTCTTTAGCCATGCTTTTACGAGTACTCTAGAGATTCTGGGTGCTATTCTTAAGATATTTATAGCAAAGAGTTCAGTGAAAGCTGGGTACTATGGGGGTAAGGGGGTTATTTTTAGTACTTTCAGCACTTTGAGTTTTTCTAAGACTGCCAGCTTCTATGAACAAGATGTAAAAATCACTGGGTTTCTTTCTTTACAGGACTGTAGTTCACTTTAAAAAAAAAAAAAAGAGAGAAAGAGAATGTAACATTATCTCACATTTTGAAGTCTGTGAGTCTGTGTGCCATTTTCATACTGTTGAACCTATTTTTTATTTTCTGCACAGGCAGGGATTAGCTTAACTTGTTCCCTGAATACAAAAATGATGCATACTAGTGAGAAATGGTAACAATGTAGAGAGAGGCAAGCAAATTGGAAAATGAAAATCCCCTCTCAGTCCCCATCAGATGAAATCTCCTCGGTGAAGACTTGGGGGGAGAGTCCTGTAGACTGTTCTTTGCATAGTCTATGATTACTCGTACATGTGTAAATGTGCATATATATGCTTACTTTTGAACCCAAGATAATACTGTAAGTTTTTCCTGAAGCTTTGCTTTTTTCTCATTTGTCAATTTTTTTTTTTTTGAGACAGTCTTTGTTATCCTCAGTAGAGTGCTAGGGTGTCATAGCTCACAGCAACCTCAAACTCTTGGGCTTAAGTGATTCTCTTGCATCAGCCTCCCAAGTAGCTGGGACTATTTGCGACTACCACAAATGCCTGACTACTTTTTTTTTAAGAGATGAGGGCTCTCTCTGGTTCTGGCTCAGACTGATCTTAAACTTGTAAGTTCAGACAATCCGCCTGCTTCGGCCTTCCAAAGTGCTGGGATTACAGGCCTGAGCCATCGTGCCCAGCCTGTCAATATATTTGATCATCATTGCATGCCAGTACATGTAGAATTACTGAATTTTTACATTATTTGATGTTCCATTATGACTATGCCTTAATTTAGTAAACTAATTGCCTTTTGATGTATACTTATGTTATTTCCAATTTTTTGCTTATGGGTAAATATCCTTATACATGTAAGAATGTAAATGTTTATGTATTTGGAGTGAAATTTGGATACACACATTAAAACAACTGAAGACTCTAAATGAGCAAATGGCCACCATAATGATAGGCTTTTCAAAGGCAGAGTTATGTGAGGAAACCAAGTAAAGCCTAAAGCCAGTGGCTATGTTGATCCCCTGAACTCTCCATTCAAGTGCAAGATGCAAGAATCTGCCCAATTTCCAGAGTTCTTGAGACGTTCTAGGATGTCTCATGTGCAGCTTCCTGGTTTGTCACCATGGTGTCCCTTAGCCTCATTGTCATGACATCTTTGCCATGGTTTCCCTTAACTAAGGTTGATTTATTGAATAAACAAACTCCGAATGTGCTTCCAGATGGAGCTCAGATAGCAAGTTAAGTCATTTGGAACAACTGCATTTTAGGAAGAATAGATCTGTTTGGATTAATGCCAAAGAAGAGAATTTACTGAAGGATCCAGATAAACTTCGTGGACCCCACAGGCTAGAAGCACAGTCTTATCTCAGAAGAGACTGGAACTAGGAACTGGAAAGCCATGCAAAACTGAGGTCGCTCTGTCTCCCCAGGACGGCAGGGCTCCTCACCTCCACTTCTCACTGCTGTCATTCATTTTCTGGAGAATCAATTATCTTGGCCCACCAAGCAGAAACAAGCCTCCCCAGGCTGTCTTTACAGCACTACCTGGTTTAAGGTCTTGAGTAGATGGACAGTCTTGGAGTCCTGCTTTCAGATTTTCTAGCACAGAGCGTTCTGTTGGTCTTCTCGGTCATGTGTTTACCCCGGGTTCCATCAGGAACTCAAGGTGAAGGAGGTGGAGATTTTCTTCTTACCTCTCACTACTTCCTTCTTAGATGTTATCTCAGAGAAGCCTTCTCCTCCCCGTCCCCCCACCCCACTTAACATGTACGCTTTGCCCCTGACTTTTCCTCTCATGATCCTGCATTGTTATCTTATAGCACTTAATTTTGGGCTACTGTTTCATGGTTACTTGGTTTTTTCCCTCACTTTACATGTTATAGTCATGGCAAAAGAGAACAAATTCAATGTATTCATTTCTATAATCCTGGGGCCTAACATAGAGCTTGGTTCACAGCAGGCACTCAGTAAGTACTTGGTGAATGAGGACTCGGACGGGAAGATCTAAAAGACCCTCCCAAATCAGGCAGAGGCTGTACCTTGGAGATTTTAAATAGCTAGTGAAATCGTACATCTTAGCTTCCCTGAGAGCAGTTTTGTCCTGCACTGAACCACTTCTTTATTTGGAGAGCCATATATTTCACTGCCTCTTGATTTAAACAGGGCATGGCTAGCTTCAAATTGCTTGCAGTCTTTTTTTTATTAATTTATTTTTTTACTTGCAGTTTATTCTCATAGCAACCATAGTGGGTAAGCAAATATCCGGCATCATCATCTTTGTTAGGGGTATTAACTGAGATGCTGCAGTGTTAGTTACATGCTTTGTTCAAAGCCACATGCCTAGTGGGCAATGGAACTCATTCTGGAACCCAAGTCTTTTGGTTTCTCTGCTAGGGTAATGTCAATAATCCTTAGCTCTCTAGATTAAATATTTGGAGTTAACAAGAAACTTTCATTTCTTATCCAAAAGTGCTGTTTCTTAAGTAGGTATGACATGGGACCATGTCAAGAAAAATTAATGGTTCTGATAGCCTATATGTTTGTTTTTAAACTTCCCGTGGATCCATTTTATATAAATGAAATCTCTTAACTATAGGAGTTGTCTTGTCGGAAATTTCTATTTTGATACAGTGTCAATATACTTTTGACATTTCAAGTTTAAAGTGCTAGGTTCATGTTTGTATTCATAGTCTATTTTATGTGTCCCTTGGGGATGGATCTCTGAAAACATATTACCAGGAGACAAATTCTGTGACAGTGTCCATCCTCCTTCACTTAGCTTTCACCTGTGCTCACTCATTTACCACTAACAGAGATTTCTGTGTGCTGTGTATGAAGAACTTCATGGAAACAGCTTGGGTGAAAAGTAGAAAACCAACCAAAAAGATCAAACTGAAATGTATATGCTAAGTAGTTTGATTGGAAACTATTGTTTCAATGACTAGAACACAGAGATTATAATTTTAAGCATTTATTTAAGAAAATATAAAAGTTATTATAGTGAACACTGCTGGTATGTGTCTTATCTAGCGGTAAATGCATATTTACTATTTTTTATATGGAAGAACATAGTCCCTGCCTTAGGAAGTTTTAAATGCAGGTGTAAAAGTTACATTAAAAAATGACCACAGGCCGGACACAGTGGCTCACACCTAGCACTCTAGGAGACTGAGGCAGGAGGATTGCTCAAGATCAGGAGTTTGAGACCAGCCTAAGCAAGAGTGAGACCCTGTGTCTACTAAAAGTGGAAAATATTAGCTGGGTATACTGTCAGGTGCACCTGTAGTCTCAGCTATTTGGGAGGCTGAAGTAAGAGGATCACTTGAGCCTGGGAGTGGGAGGTTGCTGGGAGCTAAACTGAGGCCCCTGTGCTCTAGCTGTGGGTAACAAAAGGAGACTCTGTCTCCAAAAACCAACCAGAGACAGAGCCAAGCAAAACTCCAAACCATGGTGTGTGAACATGCCTTCTCTTTATCTGGCCCCAAGTCTACTGGATTTTATAGCATAGAGAACAGAGTATATAGATGCTTGCTGAATGACTAAACAAATAAATGACTGAATAATTAAACAATGAATAGTTAAAGCAAAAGGCATGATTAAAAACCTAGGCTTTTAAGAGGTTACTTTTTAAAGGAGACCCTGTCTTTAAAGAGGTTACTTTTAAAAGGAGACTCTGTCTCCAAAAACCAACCGGAGACAGAGCCAAGCAAAACTCCAAAACATGGTGTGTGAACATGCCTTCTCTTTATCTGGCCCCAAGTCTACTGGATTTTATAGCATAGAGGACAGAGTATATAGATGCTTGCTGAATGACTAAACAAATAAATGACTGAATAATTAAACAATGAATAGTTAAAGCAAAAGGCATGATTAAAAACCTAGGCTTTTAAGAGGTTACACGGGGGACAGAAGTAAGTATTCCAGGCAGGTGGAATTAATATAGGTAATGATTTTCTTTTCCAAGGAAAGAGAGAGAATGAATTATGGCATAAAGCCTGCTGACAAACGTGAAACAGGGGTGCTGGCTGGTAAGAATCTGTACACGTGACTATGGCAAAGTCTAGTGTACAAGCCTGTTCTCCAGTGGCAGACCATACGTGTTTCAAATGGAATTGCATAAAGAAAAAAATTCCCGTTATTTGTTATTGTGTTTACTACTGGCCCTTTTCTCTGCCTCATTCAATTTTAATCATCATCCTGAAATATCTACTTCTAAAAACAACTGTGGAAGGACATGTGACCCAGCCCAAATATGAGACCATGGTTGGTGGCCCATGACTAAAGCATAGAAGAGAATTAGGTATAACAATAGTTGCTCTGCTCAGAGGGAAATGACATTTATCCAAAATTATTTTTGATGTACTCAGATTTTTGGAGAAAATTTAGAATTTATTCCTTAAGCTAATACATTTTAAATTTATTCCCTTTTGAAAATGACTCATCATGAATCACACATTACAGGAGCATTTTAGTCATTGTATACAAGTGAAATGGTGACACAAAGGAAAAAATGAAATGTCACCTTGTTTGTTCCTTGACGGGAAGTGTGCTGTAAAATTCAGATATTTTTTGAGATTATCGCATGTGGCTAATGTACCATATATTACAATTTAACCATGGTTTTTGGAAATCAAATATGAATTTTTAAAATTTGTGAATTAAGGCTCCTCAATCATCTTTGTTATTTGAACAATACTTTATTTTTGCAATATAAAAAAGAATGATTGCACGCTTTTCTATAATATATTACTTTCCATCTTCCTGAATAAGTTTCAAAAGCAAAACTTCTCATTTAGGCCAGTGACTTGGGAGGTATTATGCATATGACACTATAATATTGATTGAATAACTTTTTTTTTTTTTTTGATACAGTGTCATTCTGTCACCATGGGTAGCGTGCTGTATTAGCTCACAGCAACATCAAACTCTTAGGCTCAGGCAATCCTCTTGCCTCAGTCAGCTCCCTGAGGAGCTGGGACTATAAGCACCTGCCACAACTCCCAGCTAGTTTTTTTTTTCTATTTTAGGGGAGACCAGGCCTCTTGCTCAGGCTGGTCTTGAATCCCTGAGCTCAGGGAATCTACCTGCCTCGGCTTCCCAGAGCACTGGGATTATGGGCATGAGCCACCATGCCTGACAATTGAGTAATTCTTAAGAATCTAAGAAAATGCCGTGAAGGCTGCATTGACCAGTTTGATGAAAGCATTTCAAATTGTATGTAAAACCGGCACATTGTACCCCATGATTGCATTAATGTACACAGCTATGATTTAATAAAAAATAAAATAAAAATAATCTGAAGGGTTATCTGATAGAAATTTAACTTAATCTCATCACTTTATTCTCTGCATATAAAATGTGATGGTTTGAGGTTCTCAATTGTGAGACTCTCAAAGATTGTGAGGTTCACAATCTTTAGTGTTAATACAGTCTTAAGATAATTAGCGTGTTCAAGAAGTACATAAGAAGTAAAAAAACTAGATTTAGATCACATTAAATTGCTGAATCGTTTAACACACGCTTTCTACATTCTCCCCTCCCCACTGTGAGAAGGCAGAATAGTTATCACAATGCTATTTCAGAAAATAAGATAACTGTTTTCATTCTACAAAATGACAGCCCCCAAATGAATAGAAAACTCTTGTTTACTTGAATGTGGAATTTAAAATCCTTTCCCTAGATTTTCATTTCTTTCAAGTCCTTCCACTGAAATGTGAAATTTTTTTGCCACTTTTTTCCTGTATAATTTTTCTTGAGTCTGAATGTCAGCATTAGCATTTTTGGGCTCTGGCTGAGGCAGACATTTAGGCTAATGCTCTCGCTGGCTTTGTTTCAGCTCACTGAAGAACTCTGATTGTAATTATTGGGATTACTTTAATTTAGAGAAGTGCCAGTCCCTTTTTTGTGAGCATGATTTATTCTTGCATAAATCAAATTAAAAGTTCTTATAGACAGCAGACCTGTCCTCCTGGCTCTTAAATCTGGGGTGCACTATTACTTAATAAGAAGAAACTGGAAGAAGGGAGACATTATTTATCATGAGAGATGAGTCAGACTCTGTTATGAAAAGCTTTGTCACCAATGGAACTGCAGTTAATTGGGTGGGAGCTTCTTGTTCACCCCTCTTTACAGTAGTGGAGGTAGCCATTTTTTGGTTGTCTATGTACTTTACCTTTCTTTGGAAGTGGCATGAGATGATCTTGGAAAAAGGAGTCTTAGATGTTCACAAAAGAATATTCCTCTCCTTGACAATGGGAAATATTTTAGAAACCTGCCTTGTTACTAGTTTTTTTTTTTTTTAAGGAAGGAAATATTCTTATGTTTAACTTGCAGAATCTTATTTGAAAAAATTGGGGGGGAGGGAAAACGGATGAGTTGCGGGTGGCATTTTTCTCATTTTTTGCTATGACATCATTGTAACGGTACACGGGGTGTTCAATTTTTCATGCATGCTTTTAAATTTTGTGCACTATTCTACAAAACAAGCTTTGTGAAGCTTAACAAGAAGGATGCCAATGATTACCTCTTTAAGAATGTTCCTTTTCGCTAGCAATTATAAAATGATCAGTAATTAGGACTTTGACAGAAGATAAATACATATATATGTATATACAATGATGAGTTTTATAAGAGAGTTTGCAAATTCCTAAACAAAAAACCACCTGATGGACTTGTTGAATTTAGGTTTTAGTCATTGCTAACAAGACTATAAGCATTTCATAAAATATTTGTAGCCATTTTCTGCTCTGATGTGATTTGCAATGGATGTCCTCACAAAGAAAGTAACTGTTATTGAAAGCTTGAATCTAAACAACTAAGGCTATTTTCAAAATAATAATTGTGTGTGTCTGTAGTTGGGGTGGGGGCGGAAGTTTCAAACCAGTTGCTTTGCCAATATTTAGAGCAGTGTTTCCCAACCGTTATTTCATTATCATGACCCACCTAAGGGGCCTCTTTATACATTTGCTTGTCACCTCTTCCTTAATGCCCCATGAAATCTCAATACCATAAACTAATGTATGACTATTGTTGTGCTCTGTGTATGTGTATATGTGTGTGCATATATGTACTTTATAGATAAAAATAATATGCAATGATTGTTTCACCCACCCTCCCCTGATAAGAACCTATATTTGCCCCATTAGGAGGAGCAGTATCACCCCCTCTGACAATGTAAGATCTGCAGCCTTGGGGCCACGTGTGGTTTTCTTGATCTTGACTGTGGCCTTTTGACTGAATCCAAATTTTACAGAACAAATCCTTTTATTCAAAGGGGTCCTACAGAGAAAGATGAAGCTTTTATTACTTTCTTTGGTGTTTAAAAAAGAACAATCTTGAAACCAGAAGGCCGCAGGTTCCCACCCCTGCCGGAGGATATGTAGTTCTCTTATGTACAACTTTAGGCTTTGTTGCTCTGTTGTTTCGACTTCATGTACCGTGTTTCCCCGAAAATAAGACACTGTCTTATATTTATTTTTTCTCAAGAAGACACACTAGGGCTTATTTTCAGGGGATGTCTTCCTCTCTGCGCCAAAATGCATGGCATGGCTATGCAGATACACTGCATAGCCACATCCATCACTAGGTCTTATTATCGAGATAGGGCTTATATTCAACAAATGCATAGAAATCCTACTAGGGCTTATTTTTTGGGTAGGTCTTGTTTTCAGGGAAACATGGTAGTTAGTCAATACTACGCACAACTCATTCAAAGGGAAAATAATGGTTTCATCAGATACAGGGGATTTCAGAACCTACTGCAATAAACATGTAGATTACACCAGAAGGGATTAATTCTGCTGGACATCACCGAGTCGGAAATTTTGAGTGAACTTACTTTCTTTTACTGATAATAGAGGAATGAAAAGAAAGGACTTTCCCCTTGTGGATTTGACTCACAGAGTGTATTGGTTTAATCTCTGAAAGCCCACTGATACTGAGGAACTGTGAAACTGCCAATGTCAGCACCCAATAAATGTTTTGATGTTTTAAAATCTAGAAATATTTTGATTTCAGGTTGCCATCTACAGTGACCTGTATTCCCAGTGGCAATGTTGAATAGTTTAACAAAAAGAAAAACGTGCTTCAAGGTGGGAGCCTTGGAGCCCACGTAGCAGTGAGCTCAAGCAGCTTCCAGCAGTTGCAGGAATATTTACCCAGCTGTGATGAAATCAGGTTGAGTTTTGAGGATCTGTGAAGGGTAACAGTGGAGGTCGATTGACATTAGATGATCCTGCTGGGGGGTTTGTCTTGAGTTTGTTCCTTGCTGAAAAGCTAGGGAAGTACTTTTCCATCCTATATCACTGGGACTTTTGTCACAAGCCAGTAGTTCACCAATTTCAGTAATCAGAAACATGCATTTTCCACATGCTTGAAAACAGAAAATTGCCATTTTAACTATTACAGCTGGCTTATGGCTGTGATTTCAGACTAATTACAGTTTTCTCACATATACTAATAGCTCTAATTTAGAATTTTTTAATAAGCACACTGTCAGGTAGCACTGATAAATAAAAACCTTGTGTATACTCTGTAGGAAATGCAGGTTGTTGCTGATTTGATGCCCTGCCCTACTGTAATGAGATGTATTATTTTTCTTAAGTGCCAATATGTTTTATGCATAGAACACTTTGAACCAACTCCCTGCAGAAAAAATAAATATCCTGAAGACTTCTTTGACTTGTGATTGCAATTTAGAACACTCATTCATCTTTAACTGTTTTCTTGACCCTTGACCTCCACAAGTTTAACAGCGCAATCTCAGCATTTCCCGAATGATCCACAGTAATTTGTAATTTTGCTAAGACATGAATGTATCTGGAGTTCTGGAAGCCTGGCGAGCAGAAGCAATTCACTTGGCAAACAAGCCTAACCATCCCTTTGGGACCGCCGCCCAATTCACCCTCACTGTCCTGTGTTATTATTTGTTTGCACCTGCAGGAAATTATGTGCTGGAGAGACCTGTGAATTTGGGGAGCCACAAAAGTCTGTAGCTTGTCTCGCTGTAAATATCAGCACTCCACTGTAAACATCACTATTCTGAAATACTGGAGCAGTGATTCTGAACACCACCAACTGGAGATTCTAACATTGATCCTCCTGAGAATCAATTCCGTAGCCAGGAGGTCCTGTCATAAATCCTCAGGCACATGGGGCGGGAAAAGAAGTAAACAAACCCACTCAAGTGAGGGGTAGGAATAACAACAGAAACAAACCCCCTTAATTCTTAAGTTTTTAAAATATATCCAGTGTTACCATGTTATAAGAAGAAATCTCATTGATCTGCTACTGGATGATAAAATAATTTCCTAAATTAAGCTTTTATTGCAATTAGATATACAAAGGGTGCCAAAAATGTATACACATTTTAAGAAAGGACAAAACTGTTAGAACTGTAATACTCCAGTCACATTTGACTCCTGCAGTTATAAGAGGGGCTCAATTGTGGCTTGTATTCCTCTTTTGTTATCAGTATAAACTGAGTATTACAATTTTAATACGTTTCCTTCCTTTCTTAAAATATGTGTCCTTTTTTTGGCACCTTCTATATAAAGGTAGGTGGTATAAAGGGTCTTGAGAACAGTAGTGTATTATTCTCTCTAAATTTCTCCTCCCAGATAATCTTTTTACATTACAAATTTACCTTTGGACTATAAAGTAACTATTCCCTAGTGCGGACTAGCTCATGACACAACTACCACGCATTATAAATAATGGGGTCAGAAACGAACTCCTTTTCATTGTGAGCTTTGTTTCCTCTTCCTCCCCCAGCTTCCAGGTGCTTTTTGTAGTATTGGTGATGCTTCCTCCATAAGCCACAGAACCACCTTCTTCTTCACTCCACCTCCCATGATGCTACAGGGCTATCATCTCTAGTTTCATCTTTGTCCCTGAGAAGCTATTTATTTTATTTGTTTGTGAGACAGAATCTCACTGTGTCACCCTCAGTAGAGTGCTGTGGCATCACAGCTCTTAACAACCTCAAATTCTTGAGCAACAACCTCAATTCTTTTGCCTCAGCCTCCCCAGTAGCTGGGACTTCAGGCACCTGCCATGATGCCCAACTATTTTTGTTGTGGTGGTGGTAATTGTCATTGTTGTTTGGCAGCCCTGGGCCGGGTTCCAACCCACCAGCCTTGGTGTATGTGGCTGGCGCCCTAACCAGTGAGCTACAGGTGCCAAGCCTGTCCTTGAGAAGCTTTTGATTGGTCTGTGTGCAGGAGTGTTTTTGTAAATGAGAATGCCAAGGCTTCAGAAGATTGGCAAGCATGAGATCCATCCCCTGGAGGAGAAATAGACCTGTAGCCTGGTCCCCAGGAAGATGCTGAGTCTGCTCTAAATCACAGCTTCCTCCACTGAAAGATGGTGGGTTCTTCTAGATCACACCAATCCAGATGTGCTCTAAAGTTCTGAGTCTTAACCAAATTCTGTTGTTCTTAGTCAACTCCTTCATTTACACAGTCAGGGTCCACTGGGCTACCAGACCTGGTACAAGCTCCGTTTGGTCTCATCATCCTGTTCAGATTGGGCAGTAGGGTCCTGGGCAGGCAGAAATGGTGTTCATCAGAGTAGTGCTTCTCGACCCTAGGCGTTCAAGGATCAACCACACACAAGAAATGCTGGGAGAATATCTTGAGAAGTTGCATTCCTACAGGTGCCCTCATTAGTGTATGGTTTTTGCTGGCTGAGAAGAACGGTTTGCAGCCCTGAGCCAGCTTTCTTACATCCTCCTGAGCATAGATGTTAAGAATTATTATTAATTTCGGGTTAATGTGAGCATACAGACAGCTAGGTTACAATGCTTGCATTTGTTCAGTAGAGTCCCTCTTGTAATTGTGTCAGACCCAAGATGCATGCCACATACCCCTACGTTGTGCCCAGTAAATGGGAGCACACCAGTACCCCACCCTCTTCCCCTCTCCTCCCTCCTTCCCTCATTCCCCCCTCAACTTGAATTGAGTTTTTCTCTTATGTGAGCATAAGAATTAATCCATGCCTCTTATTAATAACCCTCACCAGGTTGTACCCTGTCTAGTGTTGTAGGTCACAACCTATTCTGCTCAAAATTCTGATTTACACCTACACTCATAAAATTATGCATCTTCAGTTAGAACAAAAATGATTACACAGAATGACCATGCTTGCTTGACATGGATATGTAACATTCTGGTTGAGAAGCAGTACTCTAGAGAAATCACCATGGATACCGCCTAAAACTTGTTATAAATGCAGGTGATTATCACCACACCCTCTACTGTGTGTAATAACCCTTCCAGGTCCCCCTGTTGCATGCTCCATTTAATCAACTGTGAGAAGCTCACCATCCATAGACTCACCTGAGAGCCTGATTGTGGGAAGCATGGGCTGGGTCCATTAGACTGCAACATGCAAATTCATCTCAGTAAAAATCATTTGGATTGATCACAGCCAAGTTGAAGTGTAGAAAATGATTCCTAAACTCTACATGTGTGTCAGCACCAGGCTTTTAAACAGTACACATGCCCATGTTTCATCTGGTATATGGCAGTTCAGTAGCAGGAGGCCCAGGCAGCTGTTGTAAATAAACTCTCCAGAGTTGTCTGCAGCCAGTTTGCAGAGAGAATCACTGATCTGTATGGTGCTTCTCAAGCCTGAGTAAACATGAGAATCCCCCAGAGCACTTCAACAAACAGATTCCTGGGTCCCACCTGCAGAGACACATTCTAAGGGTCCGGAATCTGCTTCTGTAATGGGCTCCAGTGGGTGCTGGTTCTCAGACCGCAGAGGGCCTTGAGCAGTGTCAACAACTGAGCTCCCGCAGAACGCTATACTTCCATGAGTTCACCATAATTTGTGATAATCTCCTCAATATCTTCTGTATATTTTTATTTTCTTTTTAAAAATAGCTGATTTTTATTATGGGAATAGTTGATATATTCCCATAATCAATAATTATAAGTGTACAAAAGGATGTGTAGTGAATTTTCTCTCTATCCACAGCCACAGATTTTTTTCTTTCATCCAGAGGGAGCTAAGATTACTAGGCAATTGTGTGTCTTTCAGAGATATTTATGTTCACACAGGTACATATACATAAAGTACACACGCTGTACCTTCTTTTTAAAATTAAAATGCCAGCATGCGCTGTTCTGAACCTTCCGTTTTTCACCTGCTAGACGGTATGAATCTTTCCATTTTAGTGCTTCCAGGCCCCCTGGTTCCTGTGTGATGTGTGTACTCACTGCGTGATTCTCTCATCGTCTATTGAAACAGCCTCCTCCTGATGGGCATGATTGAGTTTCCAGTCATGGAGTCCACAAATAAAGAACTGACATTCGAAGACCAAAAGCATCAGGTTTGAGCAAATTGGCTCGTCCTCTCCATTAGCCCCTGGAAAGAGCATTTTCTGAGAATTGTGCCAAAATTATGTTCCCATTGGTTCAAAGTAAACAGCAAAGTTTAGTTTTGATCAATGTAAAAAGCAATTTTTCAAAAAACGCCATCACACATTAAATGAAGAGTTCTAGTGGGTAAGGAAGGGTGGAGATTATTGACGGTACCGTCAGGCCCTGTCCTTTGTTAAGATGTACTTAAATTCTTTGGTCAGGGAGCAACCTTTTGGTAGATAGTACCATGTGGTTTTTTTTTCACAGAAGTAGCATCTGGCTCAGAGAAATTAAGGTTTACAGCTAGGTTTAAAGCTAAGATGGTAAGCCCTTTCTTCCAACCTCTGAAACCCTGGTGTCCCCTGGGCATGAGTGGCTTCAGTTAAGGTGCCTCAGACCACAGGAATTCTAATCCCAGCTTCTTTGGTAGGGCCAGTTGTAAAGTACGATGAGTGACAAGGGAAAGGGATTCAGTGGTGAACCCAGAGAGGGAACCAGGACAGGTTCCGGCCAAGTTTAACAAAAAGGGACTGAGACCAGCCTGGGCAAAGATGACGGTTGCACAGAGAGTGGTTGAGGGTTTGTTTTTATACTGGACATAGGGGGAGGGAGATTCCATAGGGTGCTGGAAGGCTTTCTCGGAGCTAGGTAGGCCTTTTTGTTCTGGAAGGGGAGGAGGGGGAAGGATTTAGGTACCGAACCATAAGGTAGTACTCATTTTCAGAGTCACTGTCCTATGCTCTGGTGTTTCATTTGCCCTCGTCTAGTCAGACCCTATGCCTTAGTTTACTTTCTTATAAACGGAGATAAAAATTTTACCTATTTCATGAGGGTATTTTTTGTCTTTTTTTTTTTTTTTTGGTAAAGTTTAACAGAATTGAGAATGACTGGAATTTAGAAATGTATTTATAACAGTGTCTTAGCTTATGATAAGTTGTACTTAACCGAACTTTAATTGTAACTAAGTTTTCTTGAATTATCCACTTATGTGGGACACTGATATAAACAATTAAATAAGACTGTAGAGCAATGGTTCTTAACCTGTGGGTCGCGACCCCTTTGTAACAATGAAAATACATCCTGCATATCAGATATTTACATTACAGTAGCAAAATTACAGTTATCAAGTAGCAACGAAAATAATTTTATGGTTGGGGGTCACCACAACATGAAGAACTGCATTAAAGGGTTATGGCATTAGGAAGGTTGAGAACCACTGCTCTAGAGGCTCAGAAAAACAAAGGAAATTATTGAAGGCTTTTTGTGAGCTTCTTGTTTTATGGACTAACTTAAATAGGAAGATGTCGACATCACCTTTTAGGTCATCATCTAAAAATCTACTCAACAGAAACTACTGTCTAGGCCTCAAGATTAGGGATTGACTTCTATCCCAGGGCCAGGGACTAGGGGCAGGGTTCTGTCAAAGGCCAGCCTGCTCCAAGAGGTCAGGCCAGGGGAGGCTTTCTCATCACTTGAGTCTTGTTTTCTTTCCCTTCAGAAGCACGCAGTGGGATGGGGGAATCCCAATTCTCTTTTAATGACAGCTTTTATTCAGTTCCTTTCGAGAATTCCCTCCTTCCCACACTTCTGCCCACTCAATATCCAAAAATATTAACGCCTGAGAAAGAAAGCAAATTCTAAGGCTTTGAAGTAAGTACTTCAAAAATGTCTATCATGTATCTATATATATTAGTTAGAAGGTAACAAGACTGACATTTACATGTAGATGGTGATAGTGTCTGAATGGCGTATTGTCATGTCTTATATATGCAAATGCTTATTTGGAACCAAGACTAGCAGATTAATGATTGAAAGCTGTTTAACGGATGTTTGTAAGGAATGTTGTTTTCTTGAAGGATGAATATGCCTTCAGAAGACATGAACAAATGAATGCATGTTTTAACTTTTCCATTTTTACTTTAGATAAGAGAAAAGCAAGCTCAGCACTGTGTGTGTGTGGGGGGGTATTTATGCATGCATGTGTGTGTGTGTGTGTATATATATTATATATATATGTGTGTGTGTGTGTGTGTGTGTATGTTTGTATTTACAGACCCTGGAGTATATGCGTATGAGTCCCGAAACACGTCCCTATCTCATCAATCTTAATTTTCAAAAATAAATTATATTGATCAAACTTCTATTGATGTGTGGGGGTGGTGCCCAGATCAGTCTGTGACTAACAGTCTCTTCTGTGATGTGCGTCTGAGAAGACAGCCCTTTGGCTCCTGACTGCCACTTTCGTTGTGTTTATGCCCAGGCGTTTGAGAACATTCTGTGATGCAGTGCTTCAGAGCCCTCTGAAATCTTTGCTTGGGGAAATCATCCCCAGGCCTGATGAATGCGTGCTAGCCTGGCCTAGTAGGGCTGTTGTTTCTGCCACTTGACTGGTATGTTTTCTCGGACCCTCATTGTCTCCCCCCGGATGACCGTGGGTGCTTTCCCTTGCTCATAGTTCTTTGCACATGTGCTTAGTATGATGCTATCACGGGTATCCCCTGAGGGTCAGTAGATTGTGTGTGCCTGGTGATGGTAAAACTGTCTTACTGTGAACAGATGGCTCAAATGGGAAGCTCATATCATTGTTCACAGTGGGTTGGTATCCGAACGTTATGTTACTTCAACTATCTGTTCTTTAGGCAGTGGTCTCCAAACTAGTTTAATCATTCATTCATTAGAAAAAACTTGTGCCCCCTCAGGGGACAATTGTCTGGAGACCTTTGGGTTTGTTGCAATGGCTGGGATAGAGGGCGGGGAAAGGTACTACACACATTCAGCAGACAGAGGCTGAGGTGCCGCCACCAAGCATCCTGAGTACCCGGGCATCACCCCACAGCAAAGGATGATCCAGCCAAAGATGGCAGTGGTGCTGAGATTTAGACACTCTGCTATGTAGGTCGGACCCCGTGACATACACACAATTTTTTTAATTGTACAGATTAGGTTAAACCATATAAAACTACAGATATTTTGATTTACAAAAAATGGTAGTTTCATGCAGTTCAACCTAAGAAGTATAATTACAAATTGTGTAAATGAACTACTGTACAAATTATGTACATTATAAAATTCAAAGACATTGGCTCTTTTAGAGAGGCCATTAAAATATATAGAGAGAGAATTTTCATTTTATTTTCTGTTTTCTTGGGGGTCATTTTGTGTGGAACCCTCCTTGGAGTGCACCATGCTGGGTTTTGTTTAATGTGAAGGTTGATGGGACTGTCCTGGAGTCCCTAGGCTGGCGGGTTCTCACACTGTGCTCTTTGCAGCAGTGAGGGGCTCTTTGGTGGTATCTGAGGTGACTTGTTAGGGATTTGGGCTCTGATCTTGTTTGCCACTTCACTCAGAGCAGCGTCCCCAGAAATGCTTTAGATGTCCCCCTTCCATTCAGATTGCATTGCAAAAAAGGGTTTAGCAGTCAGGATTATGCTTTGAAAGCCAGGGAAGGGACGGTGACCTTCTGAAGTACAGGGACCATTTTGTTTCTTTGTATCCTCAGTATATGGCATATAACAACTGCTCAGTAAAGGTGCTTTTGAATGAATTCCAGAGGAAATGCTTTAACTGAGGAGGACTTTGAATTAAGGAGAGGCATTTTTTTTTTTCTTTTCGTAATACTTTCTGAAAAGTATCTGATTTTCCCCAAAGCTTTAGGCAGGTTTATATGCTACTTTCTTTGTTGGTTTATCTGGTGGTGTTTATTAAGAACTCATGTGGGTGTAGGTGTTTCTGAACCTTTCTCTCTTGTGTTCTTAACTGCCCTGCAATGGAGATGGATCACTAAAAACGAAAGACTTCTGCATATGGCTCCAGAGTGTGTGTTGATCTTAGGCTGCATGTTGAAGAGATTCAGTGCAATTGGTGAACATTAGACTTCCTTGGGGAACTTTAAAAAATGTAGCTGCCTAATCAAGGGTAGGTTCCTAACATCAGTATTTTTCAAATGATCGTTAGGTAATTCTAGCATTCAGTGAGGGCTGAGAGCCATTGATTGAAAAAGAAATTACCATTTGTTTCCTACATTTATGTTTTTACATATAATTGCCTACCGAGCACTTTTCATGAAAGGTCTCCAATATCTATGTATTTAAGTGACAAAGTAAGATATGTATATAGAGAGAGATGTATGAATATATGTGTGTGTGTATGTGTATATATGTGACATGGTCGTTCACACATACATTCATACTTACAGAGAAGCAAACCAGAATTTTCAGTATTGATTACTTGGGTGAGATTTGGGTTTTGGAATGAAAAGGACACTCACTAATTGTCCAGTTTGTAATTTTTTCCCCATGAGCATATTTAAAAAGAAAGAAATAAAAGCAAAAGCAGCAAACAGGCTCGGTGCCTGTAGCTTGGTGAGTAGGGCCCCGGCCACATTTATTGAGGTGGTAGGCTCGAACCCAGCCTGGACCTGCTAAACTACAATGACAACTGCAGCCAAAAATAGCCAGGCATTGTGGCCAGCACCTATAGTCCCAGCTACCTGGGAGGCTGAAGCAAGAGAATCACTTAAGCCCAAGAGCTGGAGGTTGCAGTGAGCTGTGATGCCACAGCACTCTACCAAGGGTGACATAGTGATACCCTGTTTCAAAAAAGAAAAAAAGCAACAAACAGCATTGAGCCCTTATTGTTTTCCAAGCTACATTCTTTATTTCTTCCTTTTAGTCTTCTAAATGCCTATGTAGGTCTCTTGTTCCATTTCCACTACCTTGACATAATTTCTTTGGAAGTCTGTTGTAGAAAACATTAATTTGGCATTGCGAAAAAGCTGATTATCTCCTAATGACCTCTTTAGAAGGATTGCGGCATATTCGTAGAACAATGCCCTTTTTGTTTCCCAAATTCTTTATGGTTAAGCATATTATACTAAAGAACTGTTTTGTCACAATGATCTGGAATAATCGCTCTTGACATTTTTATAAATCACTCTGAAATTCAAAGAATGTCTGTCTGATGGAACACAGTAGAGGGGACTCCAACATATGGAAGCAGAACGTCAGGGGCGATGTTATATTTTATAATTTCCTCAGCTGAGATTGATACTGTCTTTAAAGCTGCTACTGATGTCACTGTACCACTAAGATTGGTGAAATCATTCTTAGAGAACCCAGATTACAGCACTCTGGGAACAATTGATTAAATACATCTATTGTGTACCAAGGAAAATAACAGTTCAAAAGCCCATCTAATCTTTCTGTCACTGTGTGTAGAAGAATGAGTGTATTTAATTTCACTCAGAGGACTGTTAACTAAAATTTTACAAATGAAAAACGCCAGTAGGATGGGGAATTCTTCCATCGTTGAGTGTTTCATATTGTCTTGGAAGAGGTCAGAGTTTCTGGTAAATTCCATATAACCTGGGCTAGCTCACAATACATGTTGTTGTTTGATTCTTGGGTTGTTTTTTTTTTTTCTTTTTTGAGATAGTCTCACTCTGCCCAGGCAAGAGTGCTGTGGTGTCAGCA
Organism: Galagoides demidoff; assembly: GCA_963574575.1. Taxonomy (NCBI): domain Eukaryota; kingdom Metazoa; phylum Chordata; class Mammalia; order Primates; family Galagidae; genus Galagoides; species Galagoides demidoff. The sequence goes on from CAUYQV010090465.1 coordinate 33,897, forward strand.
CATAGCAATCTCAAACTCCTTGATTCAAGCCATCCTCCTCCCTCAGCCTCCTGAGTAGCTGAGACTACAGGCACCCACCACTATGCCCAGTTAATTTTTTTATTTTTAGTAGTGATGAGGTCTTGCTCTTGCTCAGGCTGGTCTTGAACTCCTGAGCTGAAGGGATCCTCTTGCCTCAGCCTTCAGGGTGCTAAGGAAGATTCAAATATCCCTTCTCTGCAATCTCTGAAATAGCTGAATCAATTTGGCCTGGTTTTCTTTGTCCCAGCATGAGGCCATCTGGCCTACTCCCACTTTGCACAAATAACAGAGATTTCCTGCATGTATAATAATCTGCCTCACCATAACTTGCATTGGTGAGGTGCTTGATCATTTACAGAGTACACTCATGTCCATTACTCCCAACACCGCCATGATGGACATGTTCTGCTCTCTCCATGTTGCGAGGAAGTTAAATGATTGTCGAAATTCACAGTTTGACAGATAGGACTGAAATTTGCGGTGCAGGCATAGAAATCCCTTATGTTGGTTCTGATAGCTGACAAAACCTGGTATGTCTCCTCCACAACACACACAAAGGATTGCAGCCGCAAAGGAAGAAACCCATGTCTCTAATTGTTTTGATAACCACTGTAGTTTGGAACACACAGTAAACTCTCAGAAGGGATTTAATATTTTATCTCTTTCTCTGCCTAATCATAAGTTCTTTAAACACTATGTTCTTTTTATTTCAAAAGGGATTTGTACTTTTCTTCAACCCCTCTAGCCTTTGGTCTGTTATTGACATAGCACGTATAGTAATTTTCCCATATACCTTGTAGTCATAGCAATAAAGAGTATTTGCGTAAATTTTCTGAGACGCTGAGGAACAGCTGTGGTTATTAATATTGGGAATCTGATTTGAAATTTTGCCATGGTTTCTAGGAGTGAAAAATGTTAAAATCATGGCTCTTCACAAAATGAATGTTTATTTATAACAAAATCTTCTGAGATTTTTTTGCTCAAGATAAGAAGCTTCTGTTTACATTTGTAAGCTGCTCAATCATTTTACATTCAGCCAACTCCTCCCACAATCAGCCACAAAAGAATTGTCCTTTGGGGCAGGGTTTCTACAAAGAAATTAGTGTCAGATGAAATTACTAGAAGCAAAATAAAGTGTTCAATTTAAATAATTTATGTTTGATATTGAATATCACCATGATTTAAGTGAATAAAAACTGATATGACAGAGGACAATGTTTGCTTTCTTATTGATTCAGCTTATGATGTCCAACCATGTTCCAAACATTTCACTGCGTGGATTCAGTTTTTATCATGTGAACTGGAGGTTCATGGACTCTTCCTGCTTTGGGGGTGATTCTTCATGTCAGCTGTGCACATCTGCTTTTGTGAGAGTTTAAGACAAATTGAATTTTTGTTTGACCCCAGTCTGGAGTTTTTTCTCCTGCTGCCATGGTAGTTGCATACCAATGGCAAGTAGGTCGTGGACTGACCCCACCAATGGTTTTGTTTTATATCTTTGGCTGTCTGCATGAACATATATGCCAAAACCCCATCGATGTGACCAGTCCCTGACAATCCCCTCCATGCCCGTTGGCTTACGACTGTAAGCATACAGCTTCATTCAGTCAGGAGCTTTTATGGTGTGTCCCCCTCTGTGGAATGCCCTCTTCATTACCAGGTTCCACATTGCAGCCTAATCCCATGGGGTTTCTCAGACTTGCCGGATATTAGAAATATCCACAGTAGTTGATTAAAATTACCAAGACCCTTTCTTAGAGGCAGGGTTTTATGTAGTCCAGGACATTTCTTCTTTTTAGGAGTTTGTAGCCTTTGAGTTATCCATAGTGCCACCAAGTTATCTACAGGTCATTAGTGGAGCTGAAGATAACTGGGATGGCAGAGGTGGGTGAGAGAGCAGAGGACAGAAGGAATGAGATTTGTCACTCCCTGTGTAAGACCTGTGGCATCACTCAAATTTAAGAAAAGACCTCCTGGGTGAAGGGCTCAACTCCAAGTTGGACTTTACCTCATAAATACAAGCAATATAACCTAATCATTTGGACCCTCATTTTAATCTGAAATAAAAAATATATATAAAGACCAAAGTCCTGTATGCCTTTTGAGTAGACCTGTCCATGTTTTATATGTTTGTGTATAGATGTAGATACTTGTTGCTTTAAAATAGCTGACATTTGTAAAGTACCTGGTTATCACTGTTAAGTACCTAAGTATTTCATTTAATCCTACAACTTTTATGTTTTAATGGTGGTGACAGGGGTGTATATGAGCACATCCTCCTTTTCTATCAGTAGACAAATATGTATTTCTGATAAACTACTTTTGTCATGTAAATATTACTACAAACTCTTTTGCACAAATCTTCTGCATACTCTGGGAAAGGATATAAAAAAAAACTTTGACTTTCTTAACAAGGTCAAAAACAGGTTAGTAGGTGGCTTTTCAATGAACCATTAGATGGTGTCTAGTATATTTTTTCTGGTTATCTAATTCTCTAGAGGTGTCTTTAATTATCTTTAACACAGGTTGCAGAACTTTCAGTAAGGCAAATAAACTTTATCTATGGAGATCCAATTGACACCACTCGTCTTCCTTGTAAAAGAGGTTTTGTCTCTAATTTATTTCAGCATTCCCTATTTTCTATATATGTGCCTGTTCTTTGAACTGGTTTTAATATCTTACCAGTTACCTCATTAATGATTTTAATAAAATCTTTGAAACATGCTGATTTTATATTCATATCTGAATCGTCACTTTAATTTAAAATATTATCCTTTAACTCATGTCATCCTTAGCAGGGGTCCTCAAACTTTTTAAACAGGGGGCCAGTTCACTGTCCCTCAAACCGTTGGAGGGCTGGACTGTGGGCCCTGGGACAAGTCAGCTGCTAAGCAGGACAGGCAGTGGCGGCAAAACACCCACCAGGCCAGATAAATGTCCTAGGCAGGCCACATGTGGCTGCGGGCCGTAGTTTGAGGACGCCTATAATATAAAGCATCCTGAAGATTATAAAATGGGGGTTATAATCCCCATTTAACAGATGAAATGAATTCAGCCAGTGGATGGGGTTAGGAACCAGTTACACCTGGATGAGTACTTGAGCGCTTTTGGTTATGCTAAACCTGCAGCTGAGATTGTTGGCTCAGATAGGCCAAAGCCAGACAGTGGGCACAGATTCAAAACCTGGGTCAAGGGCGGAAGGTGAAGTGTCAAAGATTTAAAAAAGCACTAGTTGTGGGAGTTGAAACTTTTGAATCTAACAAAACAAACAGAAAGGGACCCATGTTTTCTGAACAGAAGTTGGGCCCCAAAGCATCCATTGCCTCAAAACCAAAAAATCCTTGATACGGAGCCTTAGCAATCCCTTTATGTCGCAGCCATTCTTGTGTCAGCAGGAAACAGCCCCACCATGGGCATTTAAGCTCAGCATAAAATTGGAAACACCTGGCTAAATGGAGGGCTTGTGGGTTGAGGCAGGCAGCAACTCCTGATAACTAGATGAGGACAATGGCCTTTAGCTGGGCTCAGCTGCAAGGAATTGCATTGATTTGAGCCATGTGGGTTATTACAGAAAAGTGCACACATTCCCCAAACCCCCATGGAGCTGACATTTTCTTACCACCCTGATTAATCAAACTGTGTTCAAAGAGGAAAAAACTTCTCTGGCCATGCTATTCTTAGTCTCTTAATCACGGCAATGCTACCTGGTCTTCCCTCCCTCCCTCCCTGCTTAAATAATTCCTGAGGTTGTTTGCAGCCATTCTAACGTGGAGGCCAGGTAGGTATTTTAGCAGCTATCATTATCTGCCACAGAGGATCAGAAACTGGTGCTGTTTTGAAAGAAATTTAGGAAATGTGGAGATTTTGTGATTACTTTTTGGGGTGGGACCATCTTCAGGTTAAAGCAATCATTTTCATAGCTTTGATCAATTATATTACAAAGGAAAAATATGATTCCAGATGAGGTCCTGCATGCCTAGTAAGAAACCAGAAATCATGTTTCAATAGTACAATGATAGAATGACCTGAGTGCTTAATTCCACACCATTGTGCAATGATGCAGACATTGTTCTACACTGGTCTCCAGTTTTAACTAGGGGATCTTTCTTGCAAAGTCAACTCATCAAGATTACAAATGGACTTGGTCAGTCCTCTCATCAATTTGCTAGTTATTTTTCTGCGCTTAGATAATAACTTTTGCTTAGAACTGTAGGCTTTATTTAAACTGTAAGGCTGTTAGTATAATTATGATTTTTTTCCTTCATCCACTCCAATTAGGAAACTAAGTAGCTAATAGCCTGTAAGTAAAGTGGTTCTCTGCTATAGACACATTAGCTTTTTGGATTATATAACATGTATACTATATTTCTTCCTAGGATAGAAGTCTGTACTAGATACATTAAAAAAATTATCTAGTCTAAGAATATGGGGGAGGGGAGGGGAGGGGGAGAAGGGCGGATGGGTGGTGGGAGGGTGACTGGAAAGATCACCTATATGGTCTGTTTAACAAGGGTACAAGTGAACTTTTCTAGAACTA
>CAUYQV010090468.1:0-11198 GCA_963574575.1 Galagoides demidoff
GCTGGGACCACAGGCGCCCGCCACAACGCCCGGCCATTTTTTGGTTGCAGCCATCATTGTTGTTTGGCGGGCCCGGGCTGGGGATTTGAACCCGCCACCTTAGGTGTACGTGACTGGCGCCTTAGCTGATTGAGCCACAGGCGCCGAGCCGCAAAAATTTCTTACGCATGATACTATATGCAAGACTTATAAAAGAAAAAATTGATTAGGGCGGTGCCTGTGGCTCAGTGGGTAGGGTGTTAGCCCCATATACTGAGGGTAGCAAGTTTGAAACCCAGCTTCAGCCAAACTGCAACAAAAAATAGCCAGGGATTGTAGAAGGCACCTGTAGTCCCAGCTACTCAGGAGGCTGAGGCAAGAGAATCGCCTAAGCCCAAGAGCTAGAGTTGGTTGCTGTGAGTTGTGATGCCACGGCAGTCTACCAAGGGTGACAACGGGAGACTCTGTCTCTAAAAAAAAAAAAAAATTTAAAAATTGAAATAAATAAAAAGGAAAAAATTAATTAAATGGACTTCATCAAATTTGGAACTTTTGCTCTTCAAAAGGAACCATTCTGAACATAGAAAGACAACAGCTGGGAGAAAATACATAAAAAATGTGTTTTTGATAGAAAACTTATATTCAAAATATATACAAAGAACACTTATAACTCAATAATATGACAACCCATTTTTTTAAATGGGCCAAACATTTGAATAAACACTTCAAAGAAGGTACAAGCCAATTAAAAGATGCTCAGCTTCATTACCTGTTAGGGAAATAACAAATTAGAACCACAGTGAGATGCTAATTCATGCTCACTAGGAAACCAAAAAGACAGATGATAAATGTCGGTGAGGATGTCAAGAAACTGGAACCCTCATATGTTACTGACGCAGCGTCTGGAATACTGTTTCACGGTCTTTCGAAAGGTTAAACATGGAGTTACTCCATTGCAAGATGGAAGAAGTTGAGAGGCCAGATATTGAAAAGAAGAAAGGCGCCGAGAAGGGGATGTCCTACTGCAGTTAAAAATGCTGTTCTCATCAGAGGAACAGGCCGATATTCCTGATCAGCCATGCATTCCAGAAAGGCAATGTGTAAGAGGAAATATACAGTGGCTAAATCCAAGACCGAAGAGAAAAAGAAGGTTTGTCACTGTTACAAAACCAGTTGATAGGGACAAAAATGGTGGTGCTTGGATGGTTAAACTTTGCAAAATGCCTAGATGTTAACTCACCAAAGATGTGCCTCAAAAGCTGTTGCACCATGGCAAAAACCCCTCAGTCAGCAGTGAGAAAACTGCGAGCCAGCGTCACACTGGGGACCATCTAATTATCCTCACTGGGCGCCACAGAGGCAAGAGGGAGGTTTTCCTAAAGCAGCTGGGCAGTGGCTTACTACTTGTGACTGACTGGACCTCTGGTCCTCAATCGAATTCCTCTACAAAGGACACACAGGAAATTTGTCATTGCCACTTGCACAAAAATTGGCATTAGTAATGTTAAAATCCTGAAGTATCTTACTGATGCTTATTTCAAGAAGAAGCAGCTATAGGAGGAAACCCAGACACCAGGACAGTGAGGTCTCTACCCCTGAAAAAGAGAAATATAAGATAACAGGACAATGCAAGGTTGATCAAAAAGCTGTGAACTCACAGATTTTATCGAAGATCAAGGCTATTCCTCAGCTGCAGGGCTACCTGCAATCTGTGTTTGCACTAACAAATGGAGTTTACCCTCCATTTAGTTTAATGTTCTTAAAAAGAACCTAATTAAACAACTGATAGATTTAAAAAAAAAGTTATTGCATGACAGTAACTTCACTTTTAACCTGTATACCCAAAAGAAATGAAAACATACATCCACACAAGAACTTGTACATGATGTTTGTAGCAGCATTATTCATAATAGCCAAAGAGTAGAAACAATCCCAATGTCTGTCAACTCATGAATTGATAAATAAAATGTAGTATGTTCATACAGTTCAGTATTATTTGCCAACAAAAAGGGACAAAACACTGATAGATATTTTAAAAATGGATGAACCTTGAAAACATCTTGTCCAGTCGAAAAGACTGTGTGTAATTATATCTTTCCATTCATATGAAATATCCACAATGGGCAAATCTATAGAGACAAAAAGTAGGGTAGTGTTTGCCTGGGGCAGAGATGCTGGGGAGAGGGGTTGGGAATGGGAAATGGCTGCCAGTCGGGCCCGGGATTTCTTTCTGGGGTGATGAAAACTTGTATTATTAGATCTTAGTATTTTAGATTAGGTGATGATTACAGAAGTCTGACTATACTAAAAATCATTGGATTGGGTGATTTTTATGATATATGAGTTATATCTCAATAATTATGTTTTAAAAATATAGTACCACTATCCTCCCACAAGAATGGCTAAAATCAGAAAGTCTGACAATACAGTGTGTTGGCAGGGATATGAAGAAACTTGGAATCATCATAAATTTCTGGTGGAAATGCAAAATAGTACTAAGCTCTTTAGAAAACCATTTGGCTATTTCATGAAAAGTTAAATATAAGCTGACCATATTTTGACCCAGCAGATTGCCCTCTTAGGGATATTAGCCCAAGAGAATGAAACATATGATCACACAGACTTGTCCATGGATGTTTATAACAGCATTATTCTTAATAACCCCAAAGTAGGAAAAAAACATCCAAACAACTAGGTAAACAAAATGTGGTATATCCATACAATGGAATCCATACTATAGAAAGAAATGAGCTACTTATACATACAACATGAATGAGTGAGCCTGAAAAAATTACCCCAAGTTAAAGAAGCTACACATTAAAGTCTATGTACAATAGACTTCTACTTATATGAAATTTTTTAAAAGGCAAAAATGTAGAGTTGGAAAGCAGGTCCATGGTTACTTTGGTCTGGGAACAGAGATTGCATATGGGTACATATGAGCAATGGAAGTGTATAAAACTGGATTATAATGATAGTTGCGCAATTATATAATTTATTAAGTTTATAAAACTATAAATGGATAAATGCTATATTTTATAAATTATACTTTAAAATAAACAGAAGACTAGGATATAGACTCATTGGTCTTGCAAGCATAAATATTTGACCATTTTATATAAAATACTAGAAGTGAACTTTGATTTAAAAGAAACAAAATTCCAAACTGACCACAAAATGTGACTGTCCTTTTATCTGTATTTAGCATTTCATTGTTTATTCTCACTAGGACATGGGTTTTTCTATTCAGAAGAGTTTCCAAGACATCTAAAGCTTACCCCTTTAATTTTGAAATGTTCTTTAAACCTAACTATTTTGAAATAGGTTGGCTGAGCTTTTTTTTCTTTTTGTTTTCTCTTCGTCATAATTATAATACACAGTCAGTATTTTAAGGGAATCACTGCCCTCAGGGCTACTGAGATGAGAGAGACAGAGTTGTTCGATCCTTCCCTGACTCATTCAAGTCTCCTCTGCCTTTGGCTTTCTTCTCGTTCCTCCCTTTTTACTGTCAGTGTGTTGTTCTTAGAAATCTTGCTATCCTCAAGTTACTTATTTTCCTCTTCTATGGGTCAGAAAACCAAACAAGTAAATTTGTTAAAATTCTGAGGAAATTAAAAGTGACCAGGCTAAGGTCAGGCATGGTGACTCACACCTTTAATCCCAGCATTTTAGGAGGCCAAGGCTGGAGGATTGCTTGAGGGCTTGGTGGCCCATGCCTTATAGTCCCAGTTACTGGGGAGACTGAGGCAGGAGGATTGCCAGGAGTTTGAGGTTGCAGTTAGCTATGGTGATGCCACTGCAATCTGGCCTGGGCAAACAGAGCAAGATTCTGTTTAAAATAAAAAGTGACCAGGATGAGTTCTGAGGGGTCCCCTTTTCCCATGCACAGCAATAGTACATGCACAGCAATAGTCCCTCTTATCCATGGTTTTGTTTCAGTTTCAGTTACTGTTGTTCAAAAATGTTAAATGGAAAAGTCCAGAAATAAGCAATTCATAAGTTTTAAATTGCGTATTTTATCTGAGTAATGTAAGATTTCATACCAGTGCCTCATCCCTCCTGGAATGCAAATCATCCCTTTATCCAGCTTCTCCGTGCTGACTGCGCCACATGCCTCAGTCACTTGGCCTCCGTGTCAGTTACCGGATCAGCGGTCACAGGATCGCAGTGCTCATGTTCTGTTACCCTTATTTTACTTGATATGGCCCCAAAGCACAAAAGTAGTAACGCTGGCAATTCAGGTATGCTAAAGTGACTCTGTAGATAGTTCTAAGTGAAAAGGTGAAGAAAGAAGGGAAAGAAAAAAAATACCTAATGCTGAAATTGCTAAAATCTATAATAAGAATGAATTTTCTATCTGTGAAGTGTGAAAAAGGAAATCTGTGTTACTCTGTGTTGTATCTCAAACTGCAAAAATTACAGCCACAGTGCATGGTAAGGGCTTGGTTAAGATGGAAAAGGCATTAACTCTTTTGGGGGGAGACATGAAGAGAATCATGTTCTAATTGGTGGCCGTCAAGTTTGGTACTATCCACGGTTTCAGGCATCCACTGGGGGGTCTTGGAACATATCCCCTGTGGATAAGGAAGGACTACTCTAGACTTTAATTCATGACTGTTTGTTTGCTTCTTTGCTTTTTTCTGGAAAGATGACACTGGCGGGTAGTGGCCTGAAGATAAATGAAGAATTATTGTGCTAGTGTGATCTTTACAGCTTTTGGACATCAGGGTTTCAATTCTAGGCCACTTCATAGAGACACTATACAAATCTCCTTACCACAGTGAAGCTCTTCACTCCTTGACTATCTACAATAATATTTGAAATTAAAATGCATATTCGTCTGTACCATATGTTCCAGCAATTCCACTTCTAGTTATGTACCTAGAAGAATTTAAAGTAGGAACTCCACAGATATACTTGTACACCAACATTCATAGCAGCATCATTCATAATAGCCAAAAGGTTGAGTTACTCACAAGTCCATCAATAGCTAAACAGACAGACAAAGTGTGGACTATATATTCAGTGGAATGTTACTCAGCCTTAAAAAGGAATGAAACTCTGATACATGCTACATGGATGAACCTTGAAAACATTATGCCAGATGAAATAAACCAAACTCAAAGAGACAAGTATTGTACAAATCTATTTATATAAGATATCTAGATGAGGCAAATTTATAGAAATGGAAAGTAAAATAGAGGTTACCAGACCCCTGAGGGAAGGAGGAAATGAGGAGTTATGTTTGGATGATGAAAGCATTCTGGGGATGGCTGGTGGTGATGCTTGTATGACATTGTCACAGTACTTAGTGCCACTGAATTGTGGATTTAAAACTGTTTAAAATGGTACATTTTGTTGTGTCTATATTACTACAATAAAAAGAAATATAGATTCTTCCAGTTTAGGTAAGGCTTCACAGCTTTAGAATGAATACTTTAGATATTTCTTTGGAAGCAGATTTTGTTTGAGGCCACAGTGTACCTGTCACCAGTGTAGTGAGAGGCCTTCCCAGAGGAAGCTGGGCTTTGTCAGCTGGGCTCTATGTAGTAAGTGTGCCATCTTATTTCTCACTTCCAGGCTATCCATCCAGGATATGGTTTTCTTTCAGAAAACATGGAATTTGCTGAACTTTGTAAACAAGAAGGAATTACTTTTGTAGGTCCTCCTTCATCTGCAATTAGAGACATGGGTATAAAAAGGTATGAGTTTATATCTTTTTAAATAAAACCACATGAAGGTCAATTGAAATTGTTTTTACCTAGAAGGTATTTTAATAATAGCCTTTTGTTGCCATAGAATAAGTTATTTATCTGTAGCATAGGGAAATACCATTGAGTTATATAAAATAGTTAATGTTTCTAATCAGTATATTATTTTACCTTTTTTTGGGTAAAATCAGATGAGATGAGCTACTCCATGGAATGAAGAAAACTAACATTTTAATGTTCGTATTCATATTAATTGCCTCAGACTGTTGTCTTTTCTTTTTACCTACAGGATTTTTCTTTTTCTCTTTCTTTCTTTTTTTTTAATTGAGACAGAGTCTCACTTTGTTGCCCTTGGTAGAGTGCTGTGGCATCATAACTCACAGCAACCTTAGACTCTTGGGCTCTAGCGATTCTCTTGCCTCAGCCTCCCTAGTAGCTAGGATGACAGGCACCCGCCACAGTGCCCGGCTATTTTGTTGTTGTTGTTGTTTGGCAGGCCCAGGCTGGGTTTGAATCTCCACCAACCCCAGCACATATGGCTGGTACCCTAACCACTGAGCCATGGGTACCCCAGGATGAATTCCCTTATTTTTATAGACCAGGAAGTATTTGAGGATTTTTGTTTCTCTTGAATGACATTATTCATAGAATTGGGGCATCGCTTTGTTTTTTTCTCTAAAGCACATCCAAATCCATAATGGCTGCTGCTGGAGTGCCGATTATAGAAGGTTATCATGGCGAGGACCAATCAGAGCAAAACCTGAAGAGCCACGCTGGGAGAATTGGTTATCCTGTCATGATTAAAGCTGTCCGTGGTGGAGGAGGAAAAGTAAGATTGTGTTTGCCATTTTGAGCTAGTCTTCTTTGTTCTACTCATGTTGTAGTCTTAACCAACTTTTCTGTCCTAGGGTATGAGGATTGTCAGATCAGAAAAAGAATTTCAAGAACAGTTAGAATCAGCACAGAGAGAAGCTAAGAAGTCTTTTAATGATGATGCTATGTTGATTGAGAAGTTTGTGGACACCCCAAGGTGGGTTGAGCTTACTTTTCTAACTCAAAGACTTTTAAAGTTAAATTATAAACGTAAAGCATGCACATTCTATAAGATATAAAATTGTAATAGTACATAAGTACATTAAGTTTCCAAATCCCACCTCCTGATGTAACCTCTGATTATAGATGGAATGTGTTCTTCTAGGTATTTTCTAGATGAATAGAATAATATGTACATATACATATAGAAAGCAAAATACATACCCAACTATAGTGAACAGAATCTTACATAATTTTATATACTAATGTTATACCATGTTATACACTAATGTATACTATAATAATATTATGTCACAGCTAGTATCTCTCCATGTCAGCAAATATAGGTCTACCTCATTCTTTTTATTGGTGGCTTAATGGTTCCATGATGTTGATATGCCATTAATTCATTCAATCTATTTCTTGTTAATAGAACTTAAGGCTTTTTCCAGTATAAAAAAATTCTTGTGATAAAGTAAGCTACATTTATGGAACTCTGAGCATCAGTTGAAATGCTCAGAAATTGAAATAGTTACCCAAATTGAATTGAATTATAGGTGATATGTTAATAAATAATAATATTAGCTGCTAATATTTATACCTATAGTGCTTGCCGTGTGCCAGATTCTAAGTATTTTACATATACTGAATAATCTTTCTGTCGTTCTAGTTCTGATCTGATTCTTACAACAACCCTAGTAGGAAGGTACAGTTCTCATCTTACAGGTGAGGACTGTAAGCAGCAGAGTGGCCATGTTACTTGTATGTACTAAACTGTTTTTCTAGGAATGGCTATAGCAAATGCAGTGGGGATTTCTAAATCTTTTGTTTGCTAGAATTTTATTTTCAAGACTGTTGTTTAAAATAATAGATTAATTGTAAAGTTTCCTGTTTCAATTTTGTTGCAATTGTTTTTGTTTTTGTTTTTGAGGCAGAGTCTCACTTTATCACCTTCAGTAGAGTGCTGTAGCATTATAACTCACAGCAACCTCAAATTCCTGGGCTCAAATGATTCTCTTGCCTCAGCCTCTCAAGTAGCTAGGACTACAGGAGCCTGCCACAACCCCTGGCTTTTTTTTTTTTTTTTAAGAGATGGGGGTCTAACTCTTGCTCAGGCTGGTCTTAAACTCCTGAGCTCAGGCAATGCACCCACCTCAGCCTCCTGCGTGCTAGGAATATAGGCGTGAGCCACTGTGCCCAGCCTTAATTTTTTTGCAGTTGTTAAAAAAATTAGTGTGTGTGTGTGTGTGTGTGTGTGACCTGTAACTCAAGTGAAAGGAAAAAATTCATTTGGAACCATGACTAGAGAGAGATTTACCTTGAAGGTAATTAACTTGAAGCTTCAAGCCCTTCCCTTGCGTGAGCCTTTTCCAAGACCCTGATCTAACTTTGTATTTGAAGTTATTTATTTTTCTCCTTAAAGAAGGCCCCTAATTGTTTTTGTTTCAAACCCTACAAACTTTGGAACTGTCCCTGAGCATGGCATAGTAAATGAAACTCAATTAGAATCTGATGGTTAAAAAAAAGTCAAACTTAAAAATAGGTCAGTGGATTAGGAGAGTGTAGCATGTGCTGACTATTAGTGGGAAATAAGGCAAGAGTGGAGGAGGCCTAAGGGAAATCTGAAGTATCAGATTTACACAGTATCTACTTAATATCTTTCAGAGTATCTTTACATAGTATCTTTATAGATACCACAGTATCTTTCAGAGTATCTTTACATGGTATCTTTATAGATACCACAGTATCTTTCAAAAGAGAATAGACTATCCAAATAGCTACTCTTGAATCAGCATTACAGAGATATCAGTTGTTTTTTTCAGTGACTATAACTCAATGCCACATTTTTTTCACTTGTTAATTTTTCTATCACTTTTGAAATTTATCCTTTCTTTGCTGTCACCTGTTTGTTCAAGATACAAATTTTTTAGAACATGTAAATGCTTTACTTATGGAATGTTGGCTATACGTTGTCTTACACTGTAATTTATTCTATTCTCCCAGTAGCCAAAAAGCTCCAGAGAATCAAGGACCTGGCAGTATATTTAAGTATTAGCATTTCTTTATATAATGGCATATCACTTAGCAATGGGGATGGCATCTAAGAATGGCATCATTAGACAATTTCACCATTAGGCAAACATCACAGGGTGTATTTCCACAAACCTAGATGGCATAGCTCACTACACACATAAACCGTATGGTATGCTCCTATACTACAAACCTGTACAGCATGTTAATGTACTAAATACTGTAGGCACCTATAACACACTGGTAAGTATTTGTGTATCTAAACATAGCTAAATATAAAATGAAGAGTTTAAGTAGGAATACTTAAGGGAAGAGTCATATCTTGATGTGCTTACATTACTAGTAATAATGATTTTATAAGTTTGAAACCACTATTCACCTATTAATTGTTAGTATATTAGAAATATATTTAGAAATAGGGAACAGAGTCTGGACAAAGGGAGACAATAATTAGAGGATCAATTCGGATTTATTTTCCTGGCTTTGAGCACAAAGTGCAAGACCCTGTCACTTTACTATTCTGTAGCCTGGCATGTTGTATACCCCCCTCCCCTCACAGTGTCTGCTCTGCCTGGCTAGAGGTCTCGAGGCCGTTTTCTGCCAGAGGGGGCCTGTGTGCTCCTGGAGAGCACTTTCTTTAAACTTAGTCCAACACAGGAAGACTTGCTTTGAACCAGATAAGGAAAAGAAACATCTCTTTTCTTCTATCGCCTTAATTGGGCCAGAGAGTCTACCTGTTTGGACACAAGGCTATCAGAGTATTAAAGTACCACATCTGTGGTGTGTGACTGGGGGTCAGCTGGGATTTGGTCCTTGAGTTGGCCTCTGATTGGCTTCCTTATCTAGACTTCGTTTGCATTAAGACCATACACCTTAAAATAGTAAAAAACAATGGGGCGGCACCTGTGGCTCAGAGGAGTAGGTCATCAGCCCCATATGCTGGAGGTGGTCGGTTCAAACCCAGCCCTGGCCAAAAACTGCAAAAAAAATTAGTAAAAAACAATTAGTAAATCCATGCACTTAATGTAATCAGCTGTAGAGTTAGTCTGGTTGTAGAAATGCAAGTGCAGCAAGAGCCATGATGGGATTGTTTGCCTTGCTTTCATAAGATGTGTGATTGTAACACTGATGTATGACATCAATACGGAACTAGCCTGATAACTCAGGGTGGCATATTGGAAGCCTCATGAAGAAGGGTATGCCACTTCCCAAGTCCCACTGCTCTTAAAACTATCCCTGTCTATTATTTCTCTGTAGTAATTCTCTATAACACTCATTAATAAATTTCACTAATAATTTTCTGTCAGTCTCCTTGCACCACCAGGCCACTAGGAAGTAAACTCACTGCATGTTAAGGCTGGTCCCCGACAATAAAAAAGGTAATACATTGCAGCATGACATTATGATGGCTACAACATCACTAGATAACAGGAATTTTTCACTTCCCTTATAATCTTATGAAAACACCATTGTCTATGAAATCTATTGTTTACCAAAATGTAGTTTTATGGCATGTAACTATATTCCTATTCTGTATTTTCTAGTAATAACATTTGAATATCATGATAATCACACTGTATACACTTTATATGCTGCTAAGTAATTACCTTTCAGATTGATGGAATGTCAGAAGTTTGTCAAGGTGGTACTAAGATGTAAGAAAAGTAGATATCAAGATGTTTTAAAACTCTGATCAAAACTATTAAGACTAGAAAGCCATCTTTAAAATAGACTGTTTTAGAAGAGGAAAAAATCAGCTTCCTTCCTCAGTTCATATTCAATATATATTCTAGACATAGAAATAGAAAATAGGAAATAAATAGGAAAATAAAAATTTCATAACTCTTAGAAAAATATTAAGGCATTCCTGATACACTCCAGTGCACCTGTCCATTCCATCTCTCTCCCAGTGGCTCAGTTGGAGCGGCTGGGATTTGATGCACTCCCTGTTTCTGAACACATGTGGTCACCATGCCACAGAGCCTGCAAGCTGCGTGATGCAGCACAGAAGAGGGGCAGGCAGAAGGGAAACAACAAGAGTGACTCCTGGCTCGGCACCTGTGGCTTAAGTGGCTAAGGCACCAGCCACATACACCTGAGCTGGCGGGTTTGAATACAACCTGGGCCCACCAAACAATAATGATGGCTGCAACAAAAAATAGTCAGGCACTGTGGCAGGCGCCTGTAGTCCCAGCTACTTGGGAGGCAGAGGCAGGAGAATCTCTTGAGCCCAGGAGTTGGAGGTTGCTGTGAGCTATGTTGCCATAGCACTCTACCCAGGGCCACAACTTGAGACTCTGTCTCAAAAAAAAAAGTGACTCCATGACTACAGAAGTTGGAATGGAGAACACAGATCTTCACTGAGCTTCCTTCCCTTGGAAGCAGCCAAAGGAGAAAGTTTTCCCACTTGTGAGAACTTAGAGAGAGCTGTTCCATGCTCTTGGC
>CAUYQV010090469.1:0-19270 GCA_963574575.1 Galagoides demidoff
TTTTAAAAAGCCCCAATTTTTGGAAAGAAGCATGACAAGCTAGGGAACACCGGAGAACAGGAAGGGAATATACAGTTTTCAGCTGCCATGTGGCTATTTAACCAGGATATGCATTTTATATTATTTTTGTTAATTTTATAATGTTAAACTTTAATAATAACAAATAATTGTTGAGAGCTGATTATTGAGAGAGAACTGCTTATCAAAGTTTGCATTGTTGTCAGGCCCTGCCCCCCCCCATTGGTGTCCTGCTTTACCAATGTTAAAATCTGGTCACCTTAGCTTTGTAACATTTTCAGAAAAGCACCGAGACCAACAAGATGGAGAAAACATGGGTTCTTTGGAGCACCCACCGTTAACTTTCAGGTGTGAGGATTGATAATGTTGCCCTTGTATGCAGGTGGTGGAAAAGCAGAGTAGGATGCAGTTTGCAAACCTCCCGGTCTAATTGTTAGTCTTCTTCTGTGGGGGAAAGGTCACATCTTTTATGTAGCTACCTCACAAAGATGGTTGTAGGAAGGGAAGATCACCATTCAGCTTCATGGAATGGATGAGTCCTTCAGGAGGAATTTCTTATACCTGTACAATGGCCCACGCACCTTTCTGGGCACTGGGCATAACAGCAGTAGAAAGACAAAGTCTCCACCCTGTGAGTTTACACACTAGTCAAGGCAAGTGGTCCCTGCCCCAGAGGGCTGTCATATGCCCTCACAGTATATAGGCAAGAGGGAAGAGAAAGCACGCCCTATTCTAGACCGGTTTTGCAAACACTGCTGCTGTAAGGACAGCATTTTAGGTGACAACCATTTTAGATGAGGGCTCCCCTTTAAGAAAGTCCAAACTGACTCTGCTTTATGCTAATGCTCTTCCAGACCAAAGAGAGAGCAGAGTTCACATGTGATCACGGAAAGAAATCCAGCCCTGTAATTCTTGCTTTTGCTGGTCTGTCTTCCCTGGGCCTCCCTATGAAGCCAATGTATTAACGCAAGAATTTTCCTCTTCACATAAACAATGGTTTTTGTGAGTTTAAATAGGCCAGGGTTTATTTTGCAAAATTTATTCCAGATCAGGTCATGCCATCCCACAGAGACAGTGTCTCTCACTCCAGCCAGATCCATCAAGGAATAAGGAACATTATGTAGGAAAAAGTTGTAAAGGGCTTTGAAATAGACAAATGTATGGAAAGCCTTGAAATGAACCAGAAGTTTGGCACATCCCCTGGGTTATCCCTACCTTACATTGTCTGTGAGTTATGTTCACACTTCTGTAAGTTGTAGCAAACTGATAATGCCAATGACCCTCATCCACAGAAATTCCAACAAGTTGTGTCAGGGGGATAGAATTAATTACTACCAAGAGGACAGATCATTTTGCATCTACTCATAAATTAATGTCACCATTCTTTTCTACCTATAGTATATGGTTGGTGCTTTGAATTATGTTTTGAACCAGCTATAACATCTTACTAGTTCCCTCATTAATTAATGAGTTAAATCAAATCTCTGATGTGTGTTCCTTTTATATCTATACAAGAGTCATGGTTTTACTTTTATTTGAAAATTATCTTGTAACACTTGCAATAGGCCAGATTTCTTGTCCTGTTTCTCGAGCAAACATTAATGGTCATTTTCTTTCCTGGGAGAGCAAAGGCCTTGGGATTTGGAGCGTTCACTTAAGTCCCACGCCCTTCTGTCTCTCCCCCCAGCCATTATTAGGGCATTGATTGTCCAAATGTCTTAACGATGGCACTGAAGGCAGACCTGCCTAAGAAGACATCACTTGCATGCTGAGCACCTGCTGGCTCCCCCACCTGCTTCCCACACAGGGAGATGCAGCCAGAGGGACTGTAGGAGGGAAAAGGTGCTACATTTCAAGCACCTGGGAAGAGCAACAGGATCCCTTCTATGCTCTGCCCCTGTCTCTTCCTAGCCCCTTTTTTTACTTACCCGTGTGCCAACCACAGGGCACTGAGGCCCGGGGACACGTCCTCCAGCTTAGGGAACTGCACCATTTCCCTATAGGCTTTACTTTCCTCCTGTCTCACACTGGATGGTTGTAAGTTCCCCTTCACGGCTCAAGCTATTTAGCCCTCCATCTTCTCTATCTGAAAGCTAGATAGGTGGGGGTTTCTGAGTATAGATTACCACACACGCTATAGGCCCTGCCCAAGCCCCTTCAGGGTTAGCTGTGGGAATGAGGCTCTGGTACAAGTGAGTTAGCCACCGACATGTCATCAGTTTCATAGTGATTTATTCATTGTCTAGCTATTCACCCATCTATGTATCAAATGTATTCACCTGGGGTTACTATTTAAATATAGGTTCTTGGCATCTATTTCATTTGCTGCTCTTGGAATATGTGATTCATATACTTCAGTCATGCATAGAGGAGGAAGAGGAGGAGGAAGACGTGGGGAACGTCAAGGAAATGCTAACAGATGACCAGTCCCTTGTCCAGCCGGACCAGGCACTTTTCCACCCTCCAGACTCTTCACCAACTCAGCCATGTGCGAGCCCAAGTATGGACCCATCCCGGGTGCATTTGGGCCAGAGCCGATGTCCAGTAGGTGTGAGCAGCGTGGTCCTCAGGGTCCTGGGCTTCCTGGTAGACACCACCACAGGCAATAAGGTAGCTATAACAGGGGCCCCCCTTCAATACGGCTGTCATAAGGGAAGTGAGAACTACGGGTGGTTAGGAAACCCATAAAGATCACATTGTCCAAGTGATGATAAAGGATTCTAGAATCATCATGGCTTGAGGGTATTTTGCAAAGGGTGATTATAATAGCTTATCTGTTGATCACTGGTCAGCTCAGATTTGTGGTAAGTGAGTATGGAATATTAGAATGTCCTGGGTCTTGCCTTCCCAGAGCTTACCCAGCATGGTTAGACTAACGCAACAATAGAGCACCATTAACCACTAAACTGATGTGGCATGGCCAGCAGATGCCCCTCGCGTTCAAAGAAAGGAACATGGAATAGCCTGGCTAAAAAGATTTGAAAAGATTAAATCGGGGTACACCAAGAAAGATGTGAAAGTAGAGTTGCTACCTAACACCTACTGTCAAGCCTTTCTATACGTTATCTCGAAGCCTTGCAATCCTGCAGAATATCTGCTGTTATTATTGTCATTGGATCCATGAGGACACAGAGGCTCAGAGAAGCTTTACTTGCACAAAGCCACACAGAAAGCAAATGCAAGGAAATAGTGGAACAGAGATTGGAGCCCTGGCCTGCCTTATCTCAATCCATTCTCAGCGCACTAGATGGGAGGAGGTCTGTGCCCTGAGAAGTGTAGGACACAGGTTGGAGTGGTCCAAGATGGGCCCCTGTGCCGTGAACAGGATCCAGACTAATAGAGGAAATGAATGAAACTCCTCCCTTGAGAGACAGGGAGTGGGCTGGTTAATAAAAAATTTGTCTTAGTACTAATTTCTGAAACTTCTACACATATCTGATGGTTAGCCCCTATACGTCACCTTTGTTTTGTGCCCACAAGTTCCCCTCTTGAACAGGTGAGTTGTGCTTAGTAGGAGACTGTTAGAAGCTGATGCTTTGCCCTCGATCCAAGTTCACAGTGGTCTTGCTGTTGAATGAGTCACAGCCTAAAACTGTTCACATCCTATAGCACTCAGAATAATCAGAACCTTCCAGGGACCTTTCCTTCCTGAGCAAACCCTCTGTTCTCCAGAGTGCAGAGACCCTGTGTAAACTGTTACTGAGCACAGCTTGGATGAGACACCACACTAGACAAAAACTGCATGAGCAGGAGCTGGGGAGACACATGTCCCAGGCTTACAAGTTCTCTCTCTGCCCATATTTGGCCTTTGTTTTTCACCTTGGGATAGTCCATTCATACATCCAGCTGCACTCAGTGCTAGCTGTGCAGGATATTCAGATGGCTATAAATGAGATGCATCCTCTGTGAGTGTGTACATGAAGCAGACATAATAAATGAAGCATGAAATAGTGAAATACGGACCCCATATCAGGGAGCTGATGCACCGGTGAGAGCTGGGGACCAGCAGGCGCAATCAGGGCACTGTTAGGGAGCAGGTGCTTCAGGGCAAGTGACAGAAAGCAATCAGAGAGATCTAAAGAAGGGGCTGCTTGCCAGGCTGTGCCCAGAAGAATGACTCCCTGCTCCTGACCCTCTGGGGATAAACTCAGACCTTGTGACAGCATCCTTCAAGGGCTGGCCAGCAGCAAACTCACCTGAGTATATTCTGGAGCCTTCTGTGGAGACTCAACAGGACCAGCATTACTACTGGGCTGCAGCATTCGGTGCCAAGCCAGCAAGTTCTCTCTGCTCACCTGCTGGGGCAAGAGTTAAAACACAGAATGATGATTTGTTGAAAGAAAAGAAAAAATCATTCAATGACACTGTTAAAGCCCAGTAAGGAAAGAAGTCTTTCTTCAGGACCATCTCCATAGGTGCAGGGACACCCTGTTGCAGTGAGAGTGATCAGTCTCAACTCTGCATACAGCACAGGCAAGTGGAAATCCAAAGAGCAGGATGTTACTAAAAGGATACATCAGGGGTAAGGAGAATTCTGGGTAAACCCACCCAACAGGATTCTTGCAGAAGATAGGCCAGGGTGATCAGATGTCACCTGGGGTTGGGGGGATGGAGGTGAATGAGAAACCTGATGAGATACCAAGGATGGGGCGTTCTTGCTAAATTGACTTGGCAGAACTTGCTGAAACTAGATTTTACATAGAAGTGAGTACAGGAGAAGATTCAGGAGCCTGACTAAAGTTTAGCCCAGCAGAGAATCTTTGTCACCTTTTACACACTCGTTAGTCACCAAAGTAACCAGGAGTAAGCTCCCACCTCTTGTGCTGCAATTAGAGGGGCCGGAGAACAGACACTGCCGGTTCCCGGGCTGGGCATTTATGTGCATCACTGCCTCTCCATGACACAGGTGTTACCACCCCCACTTCCCAGATGGCCTAATTGAGGCTTGTGGAAGGGTTGATTGTTGAATCGATTCCCCAAGGTCACGTCACTAATAATTAGGAGAGCAGGGAGTTACACACCCATAGATCTCCTTCCCAGACTGTCCTTCCCAGCAATCTCTCCCTAGGGAGTATTCTATTAGGTGCTTGAATTCTAAAATCAGTGGCTTGGGAGTAAATTAAAAATATTTTCAAGTCTGATAAGTGGGCAATTATAACTATAATAAATTCCTAGGTTCAGATTCTAACTCTTCCATATTAGAAGAGCACCTTGGGCAAGTTGTTTAATTTATAGGTATAATAATACCTAATTCCAAAGGGCTGTTATGAGGTTTAAGTAAGTGAATTGTTATAAAATCCTAGAATATTTTTTTGAACATAGTAAGGACCCAATAACCACCAGTCATTGTCATTATTTCTTGAAATAATCTGTCCTAATCTGAGCACCTTTCCTTTTCTTAATTTTTTTTACTCATACGTGTGTGTATTCACGGCGTACAAGTGCAATCCTGATACATTGACATATTGCATTGTAGTGAAGTCAGAGCCTTCAGCTGAACACCCTCAACCCAGTCCCCAGCTCCGCTGAAGTTCATTGCTATGAGATTTGACCTGAATTTAATTGGTGGAAACAATAAAGAAGATATTAAATACCTAATTAAGCTACATAATAAAGCAATACAAGCAGACGAGTGTCAGATAATCCAGGGTAATATACATTAGAGATTAATTAAACCTGCTCCATTCCTTCATGCCTGCTGAATTAGCTATAATGACTTAAATGAACCAACCCCAAAAAGTTACACTCATCTAATTTTTGTTGCATTCATTATTCAGCATTTGCACTCATCGTCAAAAAAAAAAAAATCATACCCTCTGAGTCCCATCTGTATTCATCTACCACGAGTTAATGCCCCACTCGGCCGCACATCTGTGGCTGCCTCTTTCTTTGAACAATTCAGCACGGCCCCGCACCTACATTAACAACTGAAGTCAGCATTCCGGATCGCCATATCCATCTGTCGCTCTTAAGTTCTAGCAGTGTTCAAAAGAGTAAGATGCCAAGGCGAGTTTAAGGATAAAGTAAAAGATTATAAGGATATTAAATAAAGAATATTCTTTAAAAAAAAAACTACACAGTTTTAGGTCATGTACTCAGGATTTAAGCAGAGCAAAAGACCCCATTTCTTTTATTTATTTATTTATTTATTTATTTGAGACAGAGCCTCAAGCTATCCCCCTGGGTGGAGTGCTGTGGCATCACAGCTGACAGCAACCTCCAACTCCTGGGCTCAAGCCAGTCTCCTGCCTCCGCCTCCCAAGTAGCTGGGACCACAGGTGCCCACCACAATGCCCAGCCATTTTTTGGTTGCAGCCGTCATTGCTGTTTGGCAGGCCTGGGCTGGATTTGAACCCACCAGCTCAGGTGTGTGTCACTGGCACCTTAGCCACTTGAGCCACAGGCGCTGAGCCACCTCATTTCTTTTAAACTGACTCTTCAGCCATAGGATAGAGGTAAAGACAGTTTTTCTGAGAAAAAAGAAAGGCACTTTGTCATTGGCTGGTACTGTTTGTTGAATTTAGAGAAAAAGTGAGCAATGTGCTTTCATGTAAATGTGCTTTACATTCAAAGTTATCAGGTGCAAGATGATATCAGACCAAGAAAATATGTCTATTGGTTTTAAAGTAATCATGCCCAAGGATTTGCAAGTCCTCCAAACTCCCCTGGAGTCAAGGGAAGGATAGTGAGTTCTCTGTGTTTCTCGGATAGGAAGACTTGCTCAGGCCGGGGAAAGGCCTGCATAGCCACGCGCATCACTAGGTCTCATTATTGGGATAGGGTTTATATTTAACAAATGCATAGAAATCCTGCTAGGGCTTATTTTTTGGGTAGTTCTTATTTTCAGGGAAACACGGTACATGATCAAGTGTCAGTTCAACCACTATCAGATGACTGTTTCTATATGCTTTTCCCTCCATCTAATGGCATATCTGATGGGTGGGGGAAGGAGAGTCTATGTGGGAACTTGAGTTGACCATGTCTGCTCCAGAGACTTGATGAGATGCAGGGATTGGTGTCCATCTGGAAGGCAGCCAAAGTCATGGAGAATTCACAGGCACGTTTCACAGGACTCTCCCCCATGTCTACACAGGCAGAGTGTGGGTTCGTTCTCACGGGACCTCAAGAGTGTTTCTAAGAAAACAACTACAGGCCCCTCTTCCTTTTCCCACAAAGAGCCCATCTGTGCCCCTGCCCTTGGCGTCATCCCAGGACTGGGAGCCCTCCCACAAAGTTCTCATCAGGCCCTGAGCTTTTTTCCCTTGAGAAATTAGGGTTTCCCTTAGCAGAAATAAAAGGGCAAACTTCCCATTTAGGGTGGAGGCGTGAGTGTGATAGAAGTATTTGTATGTGGTAGGAGTATTCAAATGGTGGTTCCAGCAACAGAGAACAGTATAACGCCCCTTTTAATCTTTTCCTTTTTAACATTTGCCTCTTGCAGCTCATCCAGGTATTGTTGGAAGACAAGGCCACCAAAAGCGCCGTGAAACTCAGCCTTCCTGTAGGACAAGAGGCCCTCGTAACCCTAAAAGATGGACAAAAATTTGTGATTCACATATCAGATGTACCCCAAACCTCTGAAAATGTTTATTTCAGAGAAAGCAATGCTAATATGTAAGATTGTTTATTTGAGTAGGGTGTGAGAAAACTAATAGACTTGCCTTCTTAAAACTATATTAAATACTAAAGCTTTTGTATTGATATGAAAGATTTTATGTACATAATAGATGTAGCATTGTCTATTTTGCATTTCTATGTATTTCAAGGAGTTTGTTTTGATCAAACATATAAACTGATTTGGAGAATAAGTTTTGCCTTTATTGCTTTTCTTTTGGGGTTTTCCAAGTGCTTCTAAAAGGGAACTTAAGAGAAATTTGAGGAATCCTCTTGGGAATAAATAAAGGGTTAAGTTGCCAGAGAAAGATAACAAAATTTGAAGACTATAAACTGGTACATGCAGTAAAATGCCAGTAAGGAATATTTTTCTTCCTTTTGGTAGTGCCCCAGTTGAAGCAGAATTTGTAGATTGATCTCCTCAAACAATGAAAATCAGAAAAGAAAATTCAATTTGTGACTGTTGTTTAATTCATTCACTGGTATACTAAATACCTTCATTCACCATCCTAATTTTCTTAAAGTGAGATAAAATTTCACTAATGCAAAAATATCTTCAGCAAATGCTGATGTCCTGCTTTGAATCACTTTTTAGTTACCTTTTTATAGCAAAAATCCTATAAAATGCTGAAACTAAGAATAGATCATTGTTAAACCAGATCCATTTTTATGTAACTGATTATAATATTTAAGAAGAATTTGAAAAATCATGCTTGGCATGATCTCTGGTAGAAATGGAAAGACCAGAGACTATTTTATTAATCTCATATTAAACTAAATTTCCTTTACAGTCATATATGAAATGAATTACATTTGCATATGAAATGAGTTCCATTTTCCTAAATGCTTAGAAATTTTAAAAGAAACATAGGAACTAGATGTCTCTAGATTCATTGAGAATTATTCCCCTTTATGGTTAAAAAAGTAATCACATTTTAGCCACCTTTATGACTGTATTTAATATATTATCTCACATCTTAAGCTATCTGGGAGAAGTTGTTCTCAGTCTTTGTCAGAGAATAACTCACAGAGACATTTATTCTTTTCTCCCTGCTCCATGACTTGACATATCATCGCTCTGCTCACTGTAAGTAGACAGTTGGAGGCTGAGTCACAGAACAAGGGCAACAGCAGGATTTATAAGTCTGGGAAGGGCAAGTTTTGTTTGTCTATTTGGGGTAAACTGATTTGCTGCGAACTAGCAGACGTCAATCTGGGCATTCTGTCCTTGAAGGTACCGGCTTATCAAAGAAAACAATGTCTATTGTTTATTTGTAGAGTTAGATGTTAGGATATGCAAGGAGGGTGGTTGGAAACAGGGGAGGAGGGGCTTCTGGGACTGCTGTGATTTTTATTGTTGTGGTTTCTTTTTTTTTTTTTTATTAATTGATTTCTGTACACATTGATGCAAACATGGGGTACATTGTGCTGTTTCATATACAATTTGAAACACCTTCATCAAGCTGGTTAACATAACTTTCATGTCATTTGGTTAATCATTGTATCAACACATTTATATGATACTTGGAATTCTTGGAATTGGCAATGATTCAATCCCTGGACCCTTAAGAAACTCACAGACTTGTGCACCAGCCCCATATACCAGAGGTGGCAGGTTCAAACCCAGCCCCAGCCAGAAAAAAAAAAAAAACTTCGACAAAAGAAATTCACAGACTTGATGACAACTTGCATGTCATAATCCATTTTTAAAGGTTTTGTGCATAAATTTTCTTGATGTGCTATATAAATGATACTTCATCAAATCTGAGTTTTGGGACAGCAATTGCATTGTCTTCTATTAATGTACCAAGTCCACCTCTTTTACTTATAATCATTGGGCACCATTAGTAACTGTATCAGAGATGGTGACACTGGACAAAGAAAATCACTTTATCTTTTTTTTTTATTGCTTCATATAAACCTCTTGATTTCTTGATTTCGTTGTGTCTTTTTTTGAGACAGAGTCTCACTCTGTCACCTTTGGTAGAGTGCTGTGGTGTCATAACTCACAGAAACTTCAAATTCTTGGGCTCAAGTGATCCTCTTGCCTCAGCCTTCCAAGTAGCTGGGACTACAGGTGCCCGCCACAGTGCCTAGCTAGTTTTTCTATTTTTTATAGAGACAAGTTCTTGCTCTTGCTCAGGATGGTCTTGAACTCCTGAGCTCAGGCTATCCACCTGCCTCGACCTCCCAGGGTATTAGGATTACAGGCATGAGCCACTGCCCCTGGCCTAACCATGTCTTAATGATGCTAAAGAAGCCCTTTCTTCAGACATTATATTTGTCATCAATACCTCCAATAAAAATGGCAACTTAAGCTGTATTTGTAGCATCAGTGCTATCACCTACAGCCAAAGCATAACATCTAACATTAGCAGCTTTACTCTCCAAACTTCTTTCAATAGATATTCCAGGTTCTTCAGTTCACCTGGCTAGAGTCTGGTGAGACAAACTGATTTTAGAAATAGCCCCCTTTTTTACAGGGCAAAAAATAGCTGCCATGCTGTCCATACATTAATAAATTCTGGTTTTGATTGTTTTGCTATTAAATATGCTACCACATAACTAGTTTTTACCATGGAATCCATCTGAGTTGTAACTTTAAAAAATTCTAATGAAGGCTCAGTGCTGCAGCTCAGCAGCCAGGGCACCAGCCACACCGGGGCTGACAGGTTCAAACCCGGCCCAGGCCTATTAAACAACAATGACAACTACAACAAATTAATAACTGGGTGCTGTGGCAGGCACCTGTAGTCCCAGCTTTTTGGGAGGCTGAGGGAAGAGAATCACTTAATCCTAAGAGTTTGAGGTTGCTGTGAGCTGTGCCACCACAGCACTCTAATGAGGGCAACACAGTGAGACTCTGTCTCAAAAAAAAAAAATTCTAATGAGAAGACACTTCTCAGTTCTGCTATTTTGTCCTTATGACACATCATTCATGTGCATCAAATTTGGCAGCATGTTTTTGCATACAATGCCTTTTCAAGTTATTATAGTCTTTGAAAACTTGCATAAATTCTCTACAAGTTAAACGGAGTACCTTACTAATTGCCTTGACATAATAGTAGTCATCTGTCCACTCTTCACAGTCTTCTTTCATCTGTAATTTTTCTTTTGGGGACTTCTGTTTTCCTTTGAGATGTTGTAGAAGACATGCTGGGACTAAAAAAATAATAATAACAGATAAAGGACGATATTTACTTTTATTTTGAAAATTGATTGACAGGAAAATAAGGCCTGGGCCCTTCCACATCTCTGCTGCTGATGCAGGACAAGGCAGAGGTTGACTGTAAAGCACAGCTGGGGATGTACGAGGGGCCACTGAGGTGTGGAAGTAGCTTAATAATCAAATAGGAATGCTCCCTGACTTCTAAATAACATTAAATGCCCAGTGTTGCAATGGTAGGTTGAAATGTTATTGATAATTGCTGCCTCACCAAGTTATGATGGACACACATAACATCTGATCATGTCTGAATGAGTCTCTGCACTTGGTAGATAATACACAGGAAGTCACATACCACATAAACTGAAGCCACTCAAGTACAAATAATGATAGCGTGTATGTATTTTACATGACATTGCAACACAATGTTGTCATCCACAAAGTTCCCACTCCAGAACTGTGCAATTGAGCACCACTAAAATAATCACAAACTAACTCATGATGTTTTAAATAAGTTTACAGTTTTGTGTTGAGCTGCGTTCGCAGCCATCCTGGGCCAAATGTGGCCCATGGGCCACAGGTTGGACACTCTTGCTCTAGACTCTGTGTTTGAAGAACAGACAAATGTGCCTCTCAGATTTTCATGATTACTGATGAACCTTGGTTTCTGCTCTCTCTAAAATGCCACCTTCTACCAGCTAACTCATTGTTCCTTTTTTTTTTTTGGCTGGGGCTGGGTTTGAACCCGCCACCTCCAGCATACTGGGCCGGTGCCCTACCCTTTTGAGCCACAGGCACCGCCCACTTATCATTTCTTTAAGAATACCTAGGGGCTTGGAGCCCATCACTCACTCAGTGTTCAAGGTGCTAGCCTCATACACCAGCGCTGGTAGGTTTGAACCCAGCCTGGCCTGCTAAACAATAATGACAGCAACAACAACAACAAAATAGCTCGGCGTTGCGGCGGGTGCCTGTAGTCTCAGGTACCTGGGAGACTAAGGTAAGAGAATTGCCTAAGCCCAAGGAGTTTGAGGTTGTTGTGAGCTCTGATTTCCCCAGGCACTCTACCGAAGGCAACATAGTGAGACTCTGTCTCAAAAAAAAAAAAAAACAAAACAAAACAGAAGGCTTCCTGCCCTCCTAAGTCATATCCAACATGCTGTCTTGGAAGCCATAATATTTTATTTATTATCTGAGTTACTACAAATTATGTTTGCATGTCTAACCTGCCTATCAGACTATAAGCTCCATCATTTTATACATAATATCCAGCTTAGAGCAGTTTGTAGGACTATGGAATTTCCTATAGCTAAAAAAAATTTCACTCCAAAATTGTCTCACACTGTCACTAGTCAGAAAGATGCCATCACTGCCTCTGTGACTAAGAACTCACACCTCCTGGAGAGCAGCTCCATAGATGGCACTGTCTTTTTATATGAATGAATCCTAAAGCTACCCACAAAGTAGCCTATAAACTCAACACAACTGCAAGGTTCTAGGTTTTAAGTACAATTTGAAAAGATGATTTTGTTGAGATGGTGGGCTCTCCAAATGGTTTAAAGATCTTAAGGTGGTTAAATAAGAATATTAGAAGGCCTGGCTCAGTGGCTCACACCTATAATCATAGCACTCTGGGAGGCTGAGGCAGGTGATAAAATCAAATGTACTGACCCACTCAGAAAGGATCAAGTGCGTGCCCCCCCCCCCAGGAAATAATGAATGTGCTAATCCCTCCCTCCCTGACCCTCCCCACCCACCGTCGCCCACCTGTGGAATTCCTTCCTGGTCAGGGATTTTACCCCCGTGCACCAAGGTGGAATAAGACCACACTGACCAACACAGAATCAGGACTCCATTTTCCTTTTGTTTTGCACATTGGAATAATCTTTTATCTTTGGGTCTTTAACCTCTCATATGGTGCTGTGACTCAGATGGGGAGCAACCCTCCCCCTTAGGGGGCTGAAATATACCCCATAGGACCCAACCAAAAGGATCCTTATTCCCAGGAGCTCCTGGAAATCCTGAAGGGAAAGGGGGACACTCTCTGACCCTGCCTAAAACTGATCCACTTAATCGTGAGTTCTTTGTCTAGAACTTCTTTTCTCTTCCCATCCCTACTCTGATTCCTCTTTTCTTCTTCCTCTATTTCTGTGCCTTTTTAAAGCATTGGTACATAGCATCTCTGTGCCTTTTTTAACCTTGAGTATTCCTATTTAATCTCTTTGCACTTTCAGATATTCCTATTACAGTCTTTTGGCACCTTCTAAAACTTCCTTTCTCTCTTCCCATTTTAGGCCAAACTTCTGGTGATCTGTATCTCTTCTGGTCATGGATTAACCTTGCAGGCCAAACTCCACTGTCCAGTGCCCTCCTGTGGGGCTGGGCCACTCCTGGTGGTCTGTGTCTTTTCTGGTCACAGGCTAACCTCGCCAAGCCAGGCTCTGGTGCCCTACTGTGGGCCTAGATTCTTCCAGCTGATTAAGGTCACATACAGAGGCCAGGCCCTCTTTGACCAAGGTCATACATGGAGACTGGGTATTCTGTCTGATCCCAGCCTTGGCAAGCCAGGCTCACCAGTCCAGTGCCCTCCTGTGGGGCTGGACCACTCCCAGTGGTCCGTGACTCTTCCAGTCAAGGACTAACCCCCAGCAAACCAGGTTCACCCCTGTAGTGCCTTCCTGGGGGTCTGGTTCACTTTTCTGCAGCTGACAGTCACATGCAGGGGCCAGGTCCTCTCTGGCTGCAGGTTTGGCTATTTTGTACCTCTTTTTCCTCCTTGCAAGTTCTCCTTACATCTTTGCTTTAATCTCACTTATTTTCTACCTCCAGTTTCGATATGGGACCACTCAGGCACGGACTGCCCCTTCTTCACCTCTAAGCTGTCTTTTAGTGCACCTCAAGCCTCAACAGCTCTATCCTGACTCAAACCTAAACGCCTCTTCTTTTTCTATAATACTTCTTGGCCTACCTACAATCTGGACAATGGCTCACATTAGCCTACACGTGGCACCTTCAATATCTCAATTCTTACCTATCTCAATAATTACTGTCAAAACTTAGACAAATGGTCATAGATCCCTTACATCCAAGCATTTTTCATACTCTGAAATATTCCTTTTCTGTGTTGGTCTTGTGAACCCTCTCAAATTCCTCTGGTGTGGGTGACACCAACTTTCCCCCAGTCCATCTGGGTCTCCACTGTCTTCTTTTGACCCAGTGGACAGCCCTCCCCTTCTGCCTTCCACAGCCCCTACTGCTCCTCTCCAAACCCTGCAATCCCTCCAGTTCCCTCAGTCAGAACTGGTAAATTCCTTTGTGTGAAATACCTCTCTTCTGCCTATAGCCTCTCACCATTCACCCATTCTCATTGCCCTCCAAAGGGCATATCCATGCCCATCTCTACGTCCTTCCTTTAAACATCCCCCAACCCCCATCTCCACCACCTCCCACCTGTTTCCCAACATGTGCGGTAGAGGAAGAAACATGGCAGACCCAATTTCCCCACCTCATACTAGGTCTAACCACAACTTTGGGCCTTCCATTTCCAAAACAGGATGAATATCTTGCCCACATTTTAGCCTGTCTTAATGAAGCTCTCTACCAGTAGGCCACCATATCACCAGAGAGTAACGAAGGCAGACTCATTATTAACATACATTTTATCTCTCAGTTTAAACCCAATATCCAGAAAAAACTTCAAAATCCCCTTTGTGTCCTCAGACTCCTCCTCCCTCCCACCCTCCCAGATCTCAGAGATAACCAAAGAGAGGCCTTGAGGGAACAACACCTCTCAGAACTCCAGGTGTTGGCTCAGCACCAGTGGCTCAAGCGGCTAAGGTGCCAGCCACATACACCTAAGGTGGCGGGTTTGAATCCAGCCCAGACCCATCAAACAACAATGATGGCTGCAACCAAAAAAAAAAAAAAAAATAGCTGGGCGTTGTGGCGAGCGCCTGTGGTCCCAGCTACTTGGGAGGCAGAGGCAGGAGACTTGCTTGAGCCCAGGAGTTGGAGGTTGCTGTGAGCAGTAAAGCCAGGGCACTCTACCCAGGGTGACAGCTTGTGGCTCTGTCTCAAAAAAAAAAAAAAAAAAGAACTCCAGACATTGGTTTCTGCCATTGGAAAAAATCTGGCACCTTCTCGTAATTCCTCAGGGCATTCCAAAAAAACAAGGGCTCCAGGACCATGTTTTGTTTTGTTTTTTTTAATGTTTTGTGCAATTTAATAAATAGTTCTCTTAATGACTGCAGACATGTAAGGCTATTTGGTAGCATTGTGAAACATCACAGTAATGCTGGTTTTCTCAATTGTTGTGTAAGTTACTTGTGTGAAATGGTTATCAAACCAGTAAGACTGCATTTATGCATCCATCATTTTCAGGATTGTTGGTAACCTGGGCATATTTCCCCCAAATAACCTTGCCCCCTTGTGTCACAAGGCCCAGCTCGCTCACATTGACCTCAGTGACAGTCCCTTTGGTAATAACACCCAAAGTTGTATATAATGGGGATGAGAAATTCTTCTTTACACCAAGTATTGGCAGGCAAAAGGTGGCTTTCAGTTCAGGGTGTGTTACATGGGCCTTCTTGAAACGTAAGCCCATTGGCCTGATGAATCTTTCATATTTAGATGGTTTTCTCGTAAAGCCATCTCCAACAAAGCAGACTTTAGTAACTATCCTCTCTATCCTTCTTCTTTCTCTTTACTGTTCGAATAACTTTTAATACTTCTGTTTCTCCCTGGGCATGAACTTTGGGCAGAGGGACTTCCCGTTTACCCACTTTCTCTTTCCGTTTTTGTTTGATCATATTGGAGAGAACTTTGGCTGGGGACTGTCCCTCTCTGTCCAACAGATAGGCAGGTACTGCACCCTATGGAGTCTTTTCATCATTCTTTTGTTTGGTGTTTCTCTTTTCATGCATCTTGGTAGTCTTTTTCATTTGTATTTTCTCAGAACGGTGCTGTTTATGGTAGAGCTTAGCCTTCAGACCAATCATCTTTGCCTTCTTTGACCGCTCATGGGCCTCTTGACTTTCTTTTTTTCTCTTTTTCTCATGGTAATCCAAGCGATATCCATAGCCTTTATGGTGTAATTCAATAAATTCATTTTGTGGCATGATGACAGTTGCAGAGCCGCCCAGCGCAGCCTCTGGGGTACGAAGACGATGTCAATCTTCAGGTCTCGCAGATCCACGAGCTGACTCCACACAGGACCATCATGACCTGTGGAAATTGCTTTTCACTTAACAGTTGTTCCTTTTTAAAAATGCCATCTCTCAGGCAGTGCCTGTGGCTCAGTGTGTAGGGTGCTGGCCTCATCTACTGAGGGTGGTGGGTTTGAACCTGGCCCTCACCAAACTGCAACAAAAAATAGCTGGGCGTTGTGGCACACACCTATAGTCCCAGCTACTCGGGAGGCTGAGGCAAGAGAATTGCCTAAACCCAAGAGCTGGAGGTTGCTGTGAGCTGTGATGCCACAGTACTGTACCAAGGGCGATAAAGTGAGACTGTCGTCTCTTAAAAAAAAAAAGAAAGAAAGAAATAAAAAAGTGCCATCTCTCAGGGGTGCCCATAACTCACTGGGGAGGGTGCTGGCCACATACACCAAGGCTGGCAGGTTCAAACCCGGCCCAGGCTAGCTAAAACAACAATGACAACTGCAACAAAGAAAAGTAGCCAGGGTGTCATGGTGAGTGCTTGTAGTTGCAGCTACTTGGGAGGCTGAGGCAAGAGAATCCCTTAAGCTCAGGAGTTTGAGGTTGCTGTGAGCTGTGATGTTACATCACTCTATCCAGGGTGATAGCTTGAGACGCTGTCTCAAAAAAAAGGCTCAATGCCTGTAGCTCAAGCAGCTAAGGTGCCAACCACATATACCTGAGCTGGCAGGTTCGAATCTAACCCAGACCCACCAAACAACAATGACAACTACAACCAAAAAATAGCCAGGCATTGTGATGGGTGCCTATAATCCCAACTACTTGGGAGGCTGAGGAAAGAGAATTGCGTAAGCCCAAGAGTTGGAGGTTACTATGAGCTGTGATGCCATAGCACTCTACTCAGGGAATAGCTTGAGACACCCCCCCCCAAAAAAAAAAGCCATCTCTGCTTCAGAGCCGTATTATGGTGTATTTTGTGGATATATGCAATGTCAAGAAAGCAAGAAAACAGTTGATCTTAACATTCCTTTTTTTTTTTTGAGATGGAGCCTCAAGCTATCCCCTTGGGTAGAGTGCCATGGCATCACAGCTCACAACAACCTCCAACTCCTGGGCTCAAGTGAGTCTCCTGCCTCAGCCTCCCAAGTAGCTGGGACTATAGGCGCCCGGCCATTTTTTGGTTGTAGCCATCATTGTTGTTTGGCGGGCCCGGGCTGGGGATACAAACCTGCCACCTTAGGTATATGTGGCTGACGCCTTAGCCACTTGAGCCACAGGCGCCAAGCCAGAGTCTTAGTCTTATTCTGTCACCCAGGCTAGAGTGTGCCATGAGATAATCCGAGCTTGCTGAAGACTGCATCTTGGAAGTCCTGGGCTCAAGTGATCCTATTTCAGCTTCTCCAGTAGCTGAGACTACAGTCAACAGGCCACCATACCTGGCCAATTTTTTTTTTTTTTTTGAGATAACATCTTACTCTGTCACCTGGGCTTGAGTGTGGTGATATAATCATAGCTCATTGCAACCTCAGACTCCTGGGCTCAAGCCATTCTTCTGTCTCAGCCTACCTAAAGGACAGTAGTAGCTGGGACAATAGTCATGCACAACTGCACCTAGCTAATTTTTTCTATTTTTAGTAGAGATAGGTTCTTACTCTCCTTCAAGTTGGTCTCGAACTCCTGACCTCAAGCCATCCTCCTGCCTTCGCCTTCCAGAATGCTAGGTTTATAGGCAAGAACCACTGAGCCCAGATCTATGTCTGGTTAATTTTAAAGTTTTTGGTACAGATGGGATTTCACTATGTTGCTTAATCTGGTCTTAAACTGCTGGTTTCAAACAACCCTCCTTGGCCTCCCAGAATACTAGGATTACAGGTGAGTGTCCCTGTGCCCAGCCTGATCCTTAACATTCCTAATATCTCAATGGCACTTTTATTAGATGGTTGTAACTAATTGAACCAAGACTTTGCTGTTGGTAAGGGTCACTTAGGCTGTTTATAGTTCTTTTTTTTTACGAAGGATGCTGCCTTGTACATTCTCAGAGACAGACTTTGTGGAAGTCAGACTAGAAAGGGAATTATAGAAATGTTCAAAAGTAGCGGAAGGTGGGGTTTCACCGACATGGAGTATAATGAAGTACAAATCATAGGACTCGAAGTTGGGAGCTGTAGTAAAGCCATTGACAGGAGTAAAAAGTTTGAGAGAAGGCCAGGTGAGATGGCTCATGCCTGTAATCTCAGCACTCCGGGAAGCCAAGGTGGCTGGATTGCTTGAGTTCAGGAGTTCTTGACCAGCCTGAGCAATAGTGGGACCCTGTCTCTAAAAATAGTGGGGCACTGTGGCAAGCACCTGTAGTTCCAGCTACTTGGGAGGCTAAGGCAAGAGAATCACTTGAGCCCAAGAGTTTGAGGTTGCTGTGAGCTATGATCCCATAGCACTCAACCCCAGGGTGACTGAAACTCTGTCTCCAAAAAAAAAGTTTGAGAGAGGTAGCATGACTCAAAGCAATGGTATTTTGGTAGCATTCTTCAACATTTTAGGAGGCTTGAGGATCAGGGGAGAGAGGATATAAGTTGTGCCTGCATCAAGAGCAACAGTAACTACCTTTATCTCCTATGAGACTCAGGTTCCAAAACAATAAATGTTGAAGGTAGCTGGTGGAACGGTGCAGTGGCTCGTGCCTGTAATTCTAGCCATGGTGGAAAGATCCATTGAGGCCATGAGTTCAAGACTAGCCTGGGCAACATAATAAGACCCTCATCTCAATAAAAAAGAAAATACCTGATGATTTTGGGGTTAGATGGACTTCGACTGAAATTCTGTTTATTCTAAGTTTGGGAAAGTTTCATATGTCTCCAAACATGAGGATGGAGTGTAGTTACTTTGTAAATGGCTGTAGAGATTATAAATACTACCCTGTTTCCCCCAAAATAAGCTCTAGCAGGATAATAAGACCTATGCTGCATAGCCGCGCTGAACACATCCTCTGAAAATAAGCCCTAGTGTGTCTTCTTGAGAAAAAATAAATATAAGACAGTGTCTTATTTTTGAGGAAACACGGTATGCAGTATACAAATATAGCCCATAACAGTTGTTAAATAGTAGCTGGTAAGAATGGATTGGTTGGCCAGGTGCGGTGGTTCACCCCTGTAATCCTAGCACTCTGGGAGACTGAGGAGGGTGGATTGTCTGAGATCACAGGTTCAAGACCAGCCTCAGCAAGAGCAAGACCCCATCTCTACTGAAAATAGAAAAAACTGGATCAGTGCCTGTAGCTGAAGTGACTAGGGCACCAGCCATATACACTAGAGCTGGTGGG